>JAVSCE010006551.1:0-11422 GCA_032199065.1 Smutsia gigantea
GCCCATGTGCCACGTGGGGCAGTGGGGTGCAGCCAGGCCCCCTCCTGCTCAGCTTTCCCTCCTCCCCAGGCTCGCAGGCTGGATGTGCTGTGGGATTCAGCATTTGCTGTTTTTCCTTTGCTGCCATATTTAATGCCGGTTTAATAATAGACTTGTGAACACAGTTTGGTTTTCCTGGGTAATAGACTCGGGACGTTGATCACTGCTGAATCCAAGCTGAGGAGTTTGATGTGAGAGGACATCCAGCAGTGGCCCGAGTCACAGGGCTCTTGTTCCGTCCCTCTGGACACTTAGTGGGTGACAGTGACACAGTCTCACGGGGACCAGCATGGGCTTGCTTTGCTGAAACCAGCATCCTGCTCCATGCGGGCCTCCCGGGTGGGGGTGGGGCTCTTCCTGGCTGTTGCCCCGCTTTTGTTTCTGAGCCCCACCTCCCTCCTCCAGCAGTCATGATGGCTCTCACTATGCGAGCTCTTAGTGTGAGCCAGGCCCTGTGCCAAACCTTTTTGCTGCTTCGTTTCATTCCCAACAACCCACGCAGTAGATGCAGCTGTTACTCACTCGACAGCTGAGGAGACTGCGGCCCAGAGAGGCGAAGTGACCCCCGAGGTCACGTACCCTGCATGTGGTAGAGCTGGGAGCAGAGCCTGAGTGCATCTGATTCCAGAGGCCATCCTGCCTCCTACTCCTGTCTCGGAGTGACACCTCCTGTTATCTCCACCCTCACAAAGAAAAATCCCAGCTTGAGCTAATCTGTTAACACTGTGAAATTGCCTGTGGCCAAGCGCTCTGCCTGCCGTGGGCCCCACAGGAGGCACACAGCAGCTCCCCGTCCCTTCCTCAGCCCCAGCCCTGACTGTGCCCCTGATCCCGACAAGGGCTTGATTATGTCTGCTTCCCCAGGACCTCCACCACGGGCGCATCCAGATGAAAACCCTCACCAACAAGTGGTACGAGGAGGTGCGCCAGGGCCCTTCAGGCTCCGAGGACGATGAGCAGGAGCTGCTGTGACTGAACAGGGCACCATGGCTTCTGGGCATGGCAGCCTCTTTGGGGGAGATGAAAGGGTGAAGCAAAGGCCACAGTCTTCTCAGCCTAAAAACTCCTAGGTCTTTGGAGCCACCTGGCTGCCTCTGAAACATGTCATCTCACCAGGCTGGACCTCTGCTCTCAGTGTTGCTTCTCAGCCTGCAGGTTGGAAGGACTAGCTGTCCAGGTCAATTCTCCTTCTGCCTCTGCATCTGGGGTGAACAGTCAGCTGTCAAGGCAGATGCCTGAGGGGAGGAAGCCTGCAGTGGAGTCTGCCTTGACTGGGCATGCAGGGATCCCTGGTGCCGCTTCCGCCATTGCTGGCACTGCCTTGCCCCCAAGAGGGCCTGCGGAGGTGGCCGCCTGTGCTGGAACAACGGTCTGCACTGGCCAGACAAGCAGCCTCTGGCCTCAGCGGCAGCCATTCTGACCCCTGGCGGGCTTAGGAATCTTGGAAACCTCACGCTCCCTTTGTTACGTTGCTTTCACTCCCTAAAAGAGTGACCCTCTTCTTTACCTCTGCTTGGCACCTCGCAGGCCATCTCCCTGGGTGGCACGCAGCTACAGCATTTCTCTGGGGACACTGTGAATGTTTACACTGGTACTGAGCAGGAGGGTGCAGGATCCTCTCTAGAGCCAAGGGAGAAGCCGCGACCCGGGGTTTTCCGGTGGGGTAAGTGAGCCTAGTCTGTGGAGTCAGAGCGTCCTCTGGAGGGAAAAGCTAGAGGTACAGGGTTTATGAGATGTAGCACCTGCTGCTTTTGAATTCAATTTAAATTCATGAAGTTGTTCAAAGTCGGGAGAGCCTAGCAGTCTCCTCCCGCACCTCAATTCCCTACCCAGGGGTTCTTGTTGTCCAGAGGCCCCTTTTCCTGGACTCTGTGGGGTCTGTCCACGATTCAGCTGCTGTCACTCTCACTGCTAGCCATCATTTCCTGTTTCCCTCTCCCAGTTCTCTACTATCTTGGGTCCCATTTGCCCCAAGCCAGGGTCCCAGCTCACCAGAGCCCTGGAGCAGGGACCAGAGCAGCAGTGCTGTGTGCCCCTCCCCTTCCCCCTCCCCTGGAGCCTCTCCTGCGATCCCCAAGCAGCCACTGCTCCTCCAGGACTCGTTGACAGAGTGCACACTGTTTTTCTCTCTCGCATACACACGCCCTGCTCCTGCCTTAGTCCTGGCTCCACGGCCACCTCAGGGCAAGGAGCTGCCAGTCACATCCAGATGAAGTGGATTTACTGACTTCTGCACCTGCTACTCACCTGCCCTCTAGGAAGCCTAGTACCTGCTTGCCTTTTCCCATTTACAGGCTGATGGCAATTCCCATATGTGGCTCAGGGTCCCAGCTGGAGCCTTGGGACTCGGCACCCTCTGGGGTAGTTTAATTCATGTGCATGTCCTTGATTCTCTGTGGCGATACAGTGGACAACATGGACCCTGGGCAAGCGGCCAGTATGTTTCCATCTCTTCTGCCTCAGACAGCATGCCTGGGTGACAGGAGGGGCTAACCCCAGAACCTCCAGGACTCTGTGCCCAGCCCCTGAGGCCAGGCCCCTGCCCTAACCCTTTTTCTTTCCCCAGAAGTGTAAGTGTAAGGCCGGTCAGGCAGGAAGCACATGCATCTTTTTTTATGCATGAAAGTAAATCTATACTTAATAGAGCTAAAAGATGATCATTTTTCTCTTTGTAATCTCCCACCTTAGCCCCATAATTTGAGCCAAACAGGATTATTTTACTGCATCTAATATCCCCACTGGAGGAGTAATACCATCCATAATTCTGGTCTCCGTTATTTCCTATTTTCTTTTAGTGGGAAAGCAAGAAAGTCAAAGAGGGAGGGGACTTTTTTCCACACCTGGGGGAGTGGCTGTGAATGTGAGACCAGATTGTTCTCTCATTCTCCAGTTCACAAGTAACCTATTTTCTACCCTGAAATTCATGGTCTGATCTCAGAGGTGTAAATTGTATTGCAAATTCAGTAGTTTGCCAGATTTTTTTTTTTGGCTGTGAGTTCATACTAAGCAATGAAAACAGGATCTTCTCAATTCAGACCGCCCCTTGTCACCAGGGCCTGCCTGGCCTCCCGCTTTTATCTGAGACCTGGAAATGATGCTGTAGTAGAGAAGCATGTGGGGGGCTTGGCTTACAGGGCACCGTTCCTGGCAGGTACCCACACCAGCCTGGATCTCCCATGAGCCTCTTCTGCTCCCTGCTGGCCGAATGAGGGTGTAGCAGCCTGGGAGAGCATTCCCATGGGGGCAGGAGTAACTGATGTTCCTCAGCAGTCTTATCTAGTCACCTTTGGAGCAGGCAAAAGCCCATAGAGATCAATTTTTCTAGTGGATTTTTTTAAATCCACCAACTTTTTTTCAAAATTTTCCTGAGAATCAAAAAGTGCTAGCTAGTGTCTACCATTAGCATACTTAAGAATTATATTATTTTGGGCAATAAATGCCTGAAAGATTAAAACAGTAATAACAGCATAACTAACTTCCCACCTATTTTCTTTAGGTCTAAGCCTTGGGACAGGAGAGCTCTAGCATGTAAAATAGGTAATACTTTAGGGTGAGGTGAGCGCTGCCAAGTCAGTGACTGCCTTTGGGAGAGCTGGCTGGTCAGCCAGTGAACCCAGGTGCCGTGCCTGTCTTGGGGAGCTGGGAAGCCATGCAGCAAGCCCTACACCCCAAGGTTCCCCCTGTAGCCCTGTCTTTGTAGGATCTCTGGGAACAACCATACTATAGCTTAGGGTGTGAGGCTTTATAGGAAAAGGAGCTTTTCCTAGGTCCCCAGAGATCAAGTTTGTTGCTGGGCTGGGCTGGGGCAGGGCCATGCAAAAGGAAGGTGCTTAATGCTGTAGTCTGCAGTTCAGACACTCAGCCTAGGGGCAGAACCGAAGCCCCCCAGCCCAAGGCCAGTGACCTTTTTTCACAGTGGGAGTGCTGGCAAGGCCCTGGCTGACAGGAGGCCAAGGGGCAGCACCTGGCCCACAGGGTTGGCAGCCCCTGAGTATCCAGGTCAACCCAGGGAGGCCCTGGTTTGCCTGCAGATTCCTTTGTGTACAACAGAACGTGGGAAGATCGGTGAGTGGGCAGCCTTTTCTCCAAAATCCATGTCAAAAGAGCCACGTCAAAGAAAGACTTGGCCTCATGAGGTCTTAGTTCCGCATTCCCACAGTGGCCCACACATTCGGCAAAGTCCTCAGGGTGGCCACAGCCTGGATTCCACTTCTGCTTTGCTGGGAAGAGTGAGGGTAGGACAGGATGCTGGCTGGCTTTTCCTCAGCCAAGTCATGGCTGTCAAAGGCACAGGCATGGCTTAGGGTGGATCTGGCTTAGAACTGGTCTTTGATTCAGGTGTGAGGAAGAATCTCTCAGCAGCAGTGATCTGCCTTTGATTAGGACTTAAATACAAAGAAAGGAGAAAAGGTACCCTGATCCCTTTTGCCTTCCCTCCAGAATGCCGGCTGTGTTTCTTATGCTGGTTGGTGGGTAGGAAATAAAATGTGAAACATTTCTGATATAGCAGCCAGATTCATTAAGAAGTGGCTCCACCAGAAACCCAGGCTCCAAAGCCCCAAACAGTACGTTTAAATGAAAACACCAGTCCGAGTAAAGGCTTAATGAGATAAGCTGCTACACTAGCTTCCATTTAGGCTCCTGCCTTTTCTCATACAAATGGAGTTAGATATTCAGGGACCTCATTGTGGTTGGCCATGTGACAAAAGAACGAAGATGTTCTAATTTTCCCTGACCCACCCCATTTTTCACCCTTTTCCACCCCAGTAGACATAATCCCTGAGGGGAAAAAATACTTGGCTGTTCTCGCCCTTGAGGTGGACCTCTCCCAGGTTGCTCTGCAGGAGCCCTGCTTGACTTCAGGTGAGAACACTGCATGCTGAGATGGGACAGGGCATGTGTGGATTGTTGGTCAAAAGAGAAAGGTCACTTTTCAGCCCTGGGGGCCCATGCTCCCAAGAGCTTGTCAGCCTTGTGGAAGAGCCACGTGGTCATGTTTCTGACACTCCCTCCTCCTTGATGCCCCAGCCCTGCTCTCACCACCCTGCACGGCCCAGAGGCCCAGGAAGGCTCCCTACTCCTTCGATGGCTTTGATGTTTTCTCCAATACAGCTCCTGCAGAATTTTATTTGTTTTTAACATTAATCAGAGTCCTGCATTCTTTTGAGTACTTTTCATTGTAAATATGAAGGATTTTTTTTTTTGTACATACACCGTGTTGATTTCTTTTAAGGACCATTGGGAAAGTAAGGTGTATTCTTTTGTCCTCCTGCACATATGTTAATGAGAGTCATTTGTCAGGCCCTGGTTCCTGGGAAATGATTTGTTTCTCTTCTTAAGGAGCTTCAGATTAGGGAGGGGAGGATGAGTCAGAGATGGCGGGACCTGTAGCTGCTATACTGGGGCCCCTGCATCACCTCACTGGACTCTCTAAAGAATTCAGAAATGAATGGGAAACAGTAATGTCACTGGATACTTAGGAATAAAAATGAATGCTGCTGAATCAGAGCCAGTTTCTGTGTTTGTGTTCAGGTGACTTTGCAAATGCATGGGCCACCCACTCCTAGACTGGGCTTTGTGTCACCACCTACCCAACTCCCTGGGACAGCAGCAGATGTGTTGACAGTGAAGCCCAGTGGTTTGTGGGTAGGAGCGTGGGCTTTGGATCAGGTAGCCCTGGGCCTGATTCCTACCTCTGCCCCTTTGTGAGGAGCACCTGTGGCCAAGCAGAAGGGCTCAGCACGGGCCCAGCCTCCAGCTAGGGACCCATCTTCCCCAGGGCTCGCTGGGCCGCCTGGTCTGCTTGTCAGCGCTGATCAGCGTCTGGCAGGCCTTCCCTGACCGTGAAACCAGGAACATGTCAGCCTGTCCTCCAGGCTCTGAGCCTGCACAGCTGCAGGAGGCTGATGGAAGGTGGTAGGTGGCATTATCTACGGGACCCCTGGAGCATCAGTTTATTTATACCCCCTCATATTTCCAAAAGGCTCCCAAAGCTGCTTATAGGAACAAGTGCAAACAGAATAATACCTAGGATATAAAGCAAAAGCAAGTAGAGAACCCACTGTGACAACAGGCACGTGGGGCCTTCTGGCAGAGAGGCACAAACTGGACCTCCTGGTTCCTTCCAGCCCTGCGACTCATCCCCATCCACCCCTTCTCCCTTCCCCTTCCTCCCCCACTCCAGCAAAAGAGGGGCAAGAATTAATTACACCCAGGACCCTCCTTACACCTGGGCTGCCAAACCACATGCCCAAATGCCTCTGGCATCAGGCAGGGAGGTGGCTGGGAGCAAGAGCTGGGTGGTGGGCACACAGTTCCCCTTTCCCACCTGGGTTCAGAGAAAGATTTCTCCACCATAATAAAGCTGCAGGTAGGATGACAGGTAGCACTGGAATGATGGGGGCTCTGGCAAATGCAGGCAGACTCATTTCAGGGAACCAGGCCTTGCCAGGGAGGCTGGGAAATGGAGTTGTACCGACACTCAGGCAGAGTGGAGTCCTGGTAATAAGGGAGGGTAGGTCCTGGGAGAGGGGTGATGTCCAATGGGCTTCAGCCCCGGGCAAGTTCGCTATGGAGTCAATGTGACCAAAGAAATTGACAGCAGAACATTCTTTGGGGTGAAAGGGTTTATTGCCCGGCTTGTTCTCCCGGCGGTAGGTGGAGCACTAGCGTCTCTACCTCCCTGCAGAGCACCTGGCCGAGCTCTCTATATAGCACAACAATAGCTTATTGCCTAAAGGTGTGGAAGGGGTAGCCTACCAACAGGCCAGTCACATCACCAGGTGGTTTCAGTTCAGTGAGGATCCTGGCCATAGGAACCCCAACTTCCCCACAGGTAATAAGGGAGTCCTGGTCATAAGTGGGAGGGGTGCTGCCATGAGAGAACCAGGCATTTTTCATTCACACTTGAACCTTCTCAACTTCTGGAAAAAACGCTCAGGGTCAGAGGAAACAGCCAGGAAAGAAGTATTTTCCTTGGACGTCAGAAAGCTTTGGGGGAGGGCTACACACATAGTTGAGGGTTCTGTAACCCGCAAAATGTCACTCACAGAAGAATCCTGATACACCTTCATGAAGTGAGATACGCAGATTCCCAAACTTGTTGTTTGTATATATTTTCTATTTCTTTCATAAAGACCATTTATTCAATATTAAGGAACTCACAACACGTTATCTCCACTTTTCAAAACATGATTACAAATGAAATTGAAACCAAAGGAGCAGAGCATTCAGTGGGGATTCGGGGTGCTGTGAAGAGCACCAGACAACAGGACTGGGCCTCCGGCGAGCACCTGAATGCAGAGAGGCCCTCTGAAGAGCGTCCGGCGGCACCTAATGAAGACACCTGTCACCCTCAGCCTAGCAGTTCCTCTCCTCAGTTCATCCCCAGAGAGCAAGGATGTGCAAAGGCTGCCTGAGGACCAAACCCAGCCTGCCTTCTGCTATGCTACCAGAGCTAAGGAAGCATTTTTAGTGTTTTCCAATTGTCAGAAAAAAAATTCAAAATATCTCATAAGGTAAAAATTATATGAAATTCAAATTTCAGTGTGAATAAAGTTTTGAATCTTTAAATAAAAACCTATGGAAATTTGTATTCTCTTTTGTTATATAGTATGTATGTAATTTTTTTTCCTCTTAGCTCCCAAAATTGGAAATATTCATTATCTGGCCATTTACAAAAAAGTCTTGCCCACTCCTGCCCTGGAGAAATTCCCACACACTTGTGTACCAGGACACACCTACAAGAATATTTGTAATACCAAATTAATGGAAACGAGCTCAATGTTTCTCACTGGAGAATGGGAAAACTGCAGCACACCAGTGCTGGGAAGAGTATACAGCAGTGAGAATGGATGGGTGAGGGAATGGGACCAGAATGAACGGCTCAACCACATGGATAAATGTCAGAATGTTGGCAGGAGAGAAGCAGGCTGCAGATGAATACCTCATGCAAAGTACCTATAAAATCGAGCAAAACCGGACTTCCAGGAAGATGGCGGCGTGAGCAGGGCAGCAGAAATCTCCTCCCAAAACTATATATATCTATGAAAATACAGCAAATACAACTATTCCTGAAAGAGAGACCAGAATACACAGGAAAGCACACAGCATGCAGCTACACCTGAGAGGACACGGCACCCCACGAGGCAGAGCTATAAAGGGCCCTGCGGAGCGGCGCGGTCACGGCTGCGGAATACTGGAGCAACAGCACCACCTACAGCATCCCCACAGAATCTCCTCCCGGTGGCATTTTTTTTGTTTGTTTTGTTTTGTTTCTTGTTTTTTCTTCTCTTTTTTTTTCTTTCTTTTTAAAGTCTTAAAGAGCCCAGCTGACATACATGGCAACTACCAGCGACCACTTCTATAGCCGTGAAAAGACAGAGGAATATGGTCCAGACAAAGATCAACCAGACAACCCCAGAGAGGGAGCCTGAAGGGATGGAAATGCAGTCTTCCTGAAAAAGAATTCAGAATAAAAGTCATAACCATGCTGATGGATCCACAGAGAAATGTGCAAGAGCTGAGGGAGGAAGTGAGGGAAGTCAGGAAAGACAATGCAGAAATCAGACAAGTGATCAACGGGCTTAACAGCAGACTGGATGAGATGCAAGAGACTGTTAATGGAATAGAAATCAGAGAACAGGAATACAGAGCAGCTGAGGCAAAGAGAGATAAAAGGATCTCTAGGAATGAAAGAATATTAAGAGAACTGTGTGACCAATCCAAACGGAACAATATTCGCATTATAGGAGTACCAGAGGAAGAAGAGAGAGAAAAAGGGATAGAAAGTGTCTTTGACGAAATAATTCCTGAAAACTTTCCCTCGTTGGGGAAGGAAATAGTCTCGCAGTCCACCGAAGCCCACAGATCTTCCAGCAAAAGGGACCCAAGGAAGACAACAGCAAGACACATAATAATTAAAATGGCAAAGATCAAAGATAAAGACATAGTATTAAACACAGCTAGAGAGAGAAAAAAGATCACCTACAAAGGAAAACCCATCAGACTATCATCAGACTTCTCAACAGAAACCTTACAGGCCAGAAGAGAATGGCATGATATATTTAACGTTATGAAACAGAAGGGCCTTGAACCAAGAATATTGTATCCAGCACGATTATCATTTAAATATGATGGAGGAATTAAACAATTTCCAGACAAACGAAAGTTGAGAGAGTTTGCCTCTCATAAACCACCACTACAGGAAACGGACTGCTCTAGAGGGAAGCACCCCTAAGGCTAAAAAGAGGTCACCAGAGAAAATAAAATCATAGCAAAGAAAGCAGACCATACAAATACTAACTAAAGGCAAAGAATAAAACACCTAGTATATAAAGAATGGAGGAGGAAGAATAAGAAAGGAGAGAAATAAAGAAACATCAGACAGTGTTTACAATAACTTAACAAGAAAGTTAAGTTAGATTGTTAGATAGTAAAGAAGCAACCCTTGAACCCTTGGTAACCACGAATCTAAAGCCAGTAATGGCAATAAGTACATATCTATCAATAATCACCCTAAATGTAAATGGACTGAATGCACCAATCAAAAGACACAGAGTAACAGAATGGATAAAAAAGCAAAACCCATCTATATGCTGCTTACAAGAGACTCACCTCAAACCCAAAGATATACACATCAAAAGTGAAGGGATGGAACAAGATATTTCATGCAAACAACAAAGAGAAAACAGGTGTTGCAGTACTTGTATCAGACAAAATAGACTTCAAAACGAAGAAAGTAGCAAGAGATAAAGAAGGACATTACATAATGATAAAGGGGTCAGTCCAACAAGAAGATATAACCATTATAAATATATATGCACCCAACACAGGAGTGCTGGCATAGGTGAAACAAATACTAACAGAATTAAAGGAGGAAATAGACAGCAATGCATTCATTTTAGGTGACTTCAACACACCACTCACCCCAAAGGACAGATCAACCAGAGAGAAAATAAGTAAAGACACAGAGGCACTGAACAACACACTAGAACAGATGGACCTAACAGACATCTACAGAAGTCTGCACCCAAAAGAAACAGGGTACACATTCTTCTCAAGTGCACATGGAACATTTTCCAGAATAGACCACATACTAGGCCACAAAAAGAACCTCAGTAATTTCAAAAATATTGAAATCCTACCAACCAACTTCTCAGATCACAAAGGTATAAAACTAGAAATAAATTTTAGAAAGAAACCCAAAAGGCTCACAAATACGTGGAGACTTAACAACATTATCCTAATTAATCAATGGGTTAACGACCAAATCAAAACAGAAATCAGAGAACATATGGAGACTAATGACAACAACAACACAAAGCCACAACTGATGTGGGACGCAGCAAAGGAAGTTCTAAGAGGAAAGTATATTGCAATCCAGGCCTATTTAAAGAAGGAAGAACATTCCCAAATGAATAGTCTAAAGACACAATTACTGAAATTGGAAAAAGAACAACAAATGAGGCCCAAAGTCACCAGAAGGAGGGACATAATAAAGATCAGAAAAGAAATAAATAAAAATTGAGAAGAATAAAAAAATAGAAAAAATCAATGAAACCAAGAGCTGGTTCTTTGAAAAAATAAACAAAATAGATAAACCTAGCCAGACTCATTAAGAGAAAAAAAGAATCTACACACAGAAACAGAATCAGAAATGAGAAAGGAAAAATCACAACAGACCCCACAGAAATACAAAGAATTATAAGAGAATATTATGAGAATCTATATGCTAACAAGCTGGAAAACATAGAAGAAATGGACGACTTCTTAGAAAAATACAACCTTCCAAGACTGACCAAGCAAGAAACAGAAAAACTAAACAGACCAATCACCAGCAATGAAATTGAATCGGTAATCAAAAAACTACACAAGAACAAAACCTCCGGACCAGATGGATTCACCTCTGAATTCTACCAGACATATAGAGAAGAAATAGCACCCATACTCCTTAAAGTTTTCCAAAAAATAGAAGAGGAGGGAATACTTCCAAACTCATTCTATAAAGCCAGCATCACTCTAATACCAAAACTGGGCAAAGACCTCACCAAAAAAGAAAATTACAGACCAATATCCCTGATGAACGTAGATGCAAAAATACTCAACAAAATATTAGCAAACTGAATTCAAAAATACATCAAGAGGATCATACACCATGACCGAAGGCGATTCATCTCAGGGATGCAAGGATGGTACAACATTCGAAAATCCATCATCATCATCCACCACATCAACAAAAAGAAGAACAAAAACCACATGATCATCCCCATAGATGCTGAAAAAGCATTTGACAAAATTCAGCATCCATTCCTGATTAAAACTCTCAACAAAATGGGTATAGAGGGCAAGTACCTCAACATCATAAAGGCTATATATGACAAAC
>JAVSCE010006552.1:0-110881 GCA_032199065.1 Smutsia gigantea
AAACGCCACCAGTCTACGGTATTCTGCTCCAGCAGCCAGAGTGGGCTAACACTCAGGAGTCGGCCACTTTGCAGCAAATCAAAGAGAAGGGCCTCAGCTAAGCTTATTCGTACTAAATGAACCAATTTTCCAACTTTAATTTTGCAAGTTCTAACTCTCAGGAGTTCTTCAGCTAAGGTGAAAAAAACAACAACAACATCCTTCTATCCTTATCTTGTCTCCGCTTTCAAGACTGGTGTCTGTTTTGTACTCAACCATTTATTCTAACTGTATTTAGATTGGCTAAAATAAAAAAACACTTAATGTAATTAAGCAGACATAAGTGTGCAGTTAAATCAAGGCTTCGTACTACCTTCCTGTGGTTCTGCTAGAATTTAAAGGATATTGTAATAATGTCTCACAAAAAGGCTGTGAAGTAACAGATGATGGGCTCATTCTTTTTAGAATTCTTAAACGTTCATCCCAGACCCACTTTGACCAGGTAATTAAGGGACAGAGACTTATGAGCAATAGAATTCTGACTTATGAGCAACTTGAGGGGTGAGGGAGTCATTCTGGGCAGACTGCAAGGAGCTAGCCCGGCAAGGACGGGGGCGGTGCCTCCTAGACGGGGTGGCCAATCGGAGCAAAAGGAGGGGGTGAGCAAAGCCTGCTGCTGGACGTCCACGTGAGAGAGGGGGACTCAGGAGCTGAGACGAGGCGGCAGGAGGGGCCGGTCAAGGGGAGGCTTGAAGGTTAAGAGCTGCAGACTTCTTTTTGCTAGGGATGGAGAACTACTGAAGAACCTTTTTCTTCTCTTGGGATCCACCCAAGAGTCTGTACTGGGTTAAAGCCTCCAGATCAGATACAGTTCTCTACAACTGTGCCATGCATCCTACAGGCGCTTGGCAAGTGTTTTCAGAGTAACATGATCTGGAAAACTGTGGGAAGACCTTTTAGTAACTCGGTTTGGTGGCTCAGATTCATAGTTTAGATATATCACCAGGATGTCTGGAGAGAAAAACGATTTGAAAGGCCCCAACTCTGAGCACACAAACCAAATGGGACATTTCCAATTGTTCAGCTGGTAGATAAGAAGAGCTTCGGTTAAGACTCTCTTGGTGCTGAGGGAGAGAAGACGAAAACTTAGGAGGAATATAGGAGATAACTGTGGGTAAAATCGCAATATTTCCAGCATCTCTCGCCTGGCCTTAGTCCATAGGCAATCACAAGGGCAAGTGAGAGCATATGTGGGCCAGAGGGGTTGTGCAGGGTCCCTTTTCTGCAGCCAGGTGGCTAGAGACATGGACGAGCAGAAGTGGATGACTGCTTGTAAGCAATAAATGGTTCCTCCCACTTTTTTGGCTCTTTGATTGACTTCGGTTCAAAGGTATTTTGCCCTGGCTGGGAAAATATTTTCCCCCTGGAGTTATAATAATAAAAAATAGGCTTCAAGCTTACTGCTTAACTGAATCTTTGGGGTAAGGTGGGAGGGAGAAATCAGGGATGACTCCTAGCCTTCTAGCCTGGATAACAGAATAGAGTGTGGAAAAATCAGAAAAGCTAAAAATACTCAAAGCTCCAAAACATTCAAGCGTTGGAAAAAAACTAGGTGCAACAGGAAATTTCAACAGACATGGAGTGTGTTGTTATCTGCGTGGAGTGGCACTGACGGATGTGTAATTGTCCAGAACACCATTAATAAGAAGTCTTCCTTTGGTACAATGATGTACGCTAATAGTGCTTAAACAGGTGGCCTCATGGGATTGTCCAAGACGACCTGTGGAAGGTTGGTGCATTTTGTCTTATTCTATCTGTACATTCTTTCTTGTCATGTTGGATACTTATTAATCACACCTAACCTCCCCATCTCTGTTTTCCCTTAATTCTAAATAAGCCTAATCCTTTTAACTCCTACTCAGAGGCTTTATTTTGCAAACTATGAATCACTTTGCTGCTTCTCTTGAGATCCCATTCAGGGAGTCCATTCCTTGTTTTTAAAACCTCAAATCAGACACATTTTCCCCCCTACATTTTTATGCTTTGCATCCAGTAGATGTTTGATAAGTCTTTCCAAAATGATAAAACCCTGAGGATGGTGGGAAGACTAATAACTCCCACAGGCTAGAATCCTATTTATTTTAGCTTATTATCAACACATTTTTAAACATTAAAATGGCTTTGATGACTCATATAAGATCCTCCATAATCCTGTCTTTTGTTTATGCTGTATTTGCCTGTAACCAGGTCTTTAGTCATTATTTCTGTACAGTTTGTTTCCCCTTTTTACTTGTTCTGATTAAGTTTTTAATTCTCATTATTTCTGTTTATTTTTCAAGGTCATTTACAATTATAATTATCTTCTCCAAGTTACTAAGCTTCCCACTCAACTTGGAGCCACTAGTAACTTAATGAGCTCCTCCCAAATTCATCTGTGCCATTAAAGATGTTATTAAATATTTTTAGCCCAGGGTGAGTCATGGCCTCTAGGCTGGTACTGCATGCTTGATAGTGGACCCTTCTTGAATATTTTCTACAAGTTTGTGTTCTCATCTATTTGCAAAATAACTTAATAATATCTAGTAAAATAACATGTTTGTGTAGTATTATAGAGTTGTTTTAAGAAAAATGGCTCACTTCTTGTGGACGGATTCTAGGTAGTCTACATCTGCATCCTCAACCAAGCCTAGCAAGTTCTGGGCCAATAGTATGGATTTAAAAAATACTTGTTGACTTACTTTGTGGGGTGAACACCATATTAACTGACTTTCTACTATGTATCTAGTGTGGATGAGGTATACTGTGGAAAGCCTAACTTTGTTCCAAAGGGAACACTAATGAATATTTAGTGGACACTCCTTGACTAGACTAGAGTTTTGAATCTTGACTAGAGTCCAGGCTTCGAGAAGAAGGTGGAAATAAGCTTGTAAAAATCAGGATGTCCATATCATAGAAGAGATTGAAAGTCAAGCCAAAAAGTCTAGATTTGATGTGGTAAACAGGAAGTATGAATTCAATATCAAACAAATCCATTACTGAGGATGAGAGGAAATGTTAAGATTATGTCATCAGTTGTTTTTATTATATGGTAATAGAAGTATTCCAGCTCATATTTTAATTGATAAATAATAAAAAAGAAGGAAGCTTTTCTTACATTCTTGAAATTAACTTTTGCTTTCCTTTGCATGACTTTGTCCACCTGCCTAGACACTTTTTATCCATCACATTAAGAAGCACCCATCTCTTTTGCCTTAACTATCTCCCAGTTCTTTGCTTCTCTCTCTATGCACTTATCCCTTCTGGTGCTAAAAAGTGGTTCCAGCCATCACTTGTGCTTGCAAATGGTGATTGAAACCATCATGTTTTCAGTCCAAATGACTTAAGTTTTAATAATGCTATTCATTTTGTCCTCTAATCAATGGACTTATCGATTCCTTGTGGATGTGGAGGGCAAATTACATGGAAGAAATTTGGCTTATGTAAGCAATGTAAAGAATAAAAGGATAGGTGGGGGCCCTTAGAAGCTTGCAGGCTAGTAAAGCATTACAGTGTGAAACATCTAAGTCTTTTTTATATCCCTACCTTTGAGAATACTGCTATAGTATATTGTTTATCTATAAAAAATATGTATATACATATATATATGATTTTAAATGTTTAAATATCTCATTACTGTATTCATGACATTAGGAAGAGTTAGAGTTACTGTATTCATGATATTAAAAAGAATTAGAAAGAGTTAAGCATTTTCATGATATTGAATAAAGTCATTCAAGTGGATGCCGGGGGGGTTGGCTAGGTTCACTCAGTGGTAAATAAGTTGTTCTCAAATGGTTTTCTTGTTTTAAAGAGTCTGCCTCAGCAACTTACAAATGACCATAGCCACTTTTGTTATCACTGAGTATAATCAAATCCATAAAGGTTAATTCTGACCATATACCTTTGAGCTTTTATCACTAAGTATAGTCAAGCCTGTAAATGTTAAATCTGAGAATATTTAGGTCTACTGAAGTGAGAACTAAAGTTATATTTGCAGAAAGTGGCTCAATTACAAAGGGCTCTAAAATGCAGTACAAGAAGTTTAGATATGATGGGTTAAGTAACATGCCGAGCACCAAATGGTAGTGGAGAGATAGCACACAAAGCTGGAGCCGGGTCTCAATGGGCCTGGTGCTTTCTGCTGAGGGCTTGTCCTATAAGTCAAGCCATTTCAAATATTAAGGTGGTATGCTCTTATTTGTAATTTTTAAATATCATGCTGGAAATAGCTCAGAGCATAGATGAAAGAAAGAATCAGCACATCTAGAATTAAGTAGGTCAGGGTAGAATAGCCTTAGTTGTTTGAACTAAATAAACGTTACTACCTGAAGAGTTCTGCGAACAGCCTCTATGTAGCAAGCTCTTAATGAATGTAGCTTCTAGAATTACTACTGCTAGAATTATGTTACTCTTTTTGGTATTATTGCAACAGTTTTGTTGAGAAATGAGAAATGATTAGAACCTGTACTAGAGTTCCAGAGGTAAAGATGCAGAGAAAATCCCAGATTCTCAAAACATCAGCAGGGATGGGGTGGCAGGAGAAGCTAGAATTAGAAGGACTCTGTTTAGATGATGGTAAGGTAGAGGGGGTGGTCTAGAATGTGCTTTGAGACTGACCATGGCCTATTAGTAGATTGTGAAATCAATCTAGAGAGTTATGACTGGGCACTTAAGAGACCAAAATAGAGTAGAATTTAAAAGTTCACACAGAATATCACAGATACTATTTTGCAGAAGTTTTATGTGGATCCCACTTTTGGCAGGCCTCTAAGGTGTCCAGGCACATCGAGTAAGTGCAGGTATGAGTGAGTCTGGGGAGTGGGGCTCAGCTGAGTGAGCATGTGGGGCTGGTCCCCAGGGGAGTAGGGCTCAGGAGCTGAGAGAGCGCGTGCATCTCTTTCTTTCAAACCTGCATGTTAGATAAAAGATCTGTCCTCCTCATGGCTTAGAGATATGAAGACAGCATAGGATTTTTTTCCCCTTTGAATAAGAGGCATTAGCAGTGTATGCTCTCCTCTTATAACTCATCTCCCTCCCATTTTTGATGAGGGCATTATTATAATTTTTAATTTCATATAGGTTGACACTCAAATGAACGTAAAATGGCAGCTCTTAAAACTGAATTTAGAAGTTCAACCCAACACCGTTACACAAAGGTCTTTGAAGAATTTTTGCCTCCATAGGGAAACATATTTTGCGGAAGTGTAAGAACAATACAGCGTATGCATTACTTGGCTTTCCGATTACTAAAGATAGTGGTCTGAACAGCATGTACTGTTCTGAAGCCAAAGCCTATTCTAAGACTCAGAAGATGAAAATTGAACATAATTTGATATTTAGAATAATTTATAATGGTGTATCATGAATGTATCCCCATGTGAACATATTAATTAGCAACATGAACTCAGAGTCTAACTGAGGAGAGTCCAAACCTCTAAGCTAAAGAGTCATCAGGGTGCTGGAGCAGGGGATGGAGGGGGAAGGTGAAACTGAGTCACTGCCTCACAAGATCTCCCGTTCTCTAAGCCGTGCATGACCCCAGGATTCTTTGTTGGCCCCTTCCCACCTCCTAATCCCTGCATATGATCACTTTCCAAACCACAGCCCCACCTCCTCAAGGGGCTGTCTCAGTGGGATCACTTGCCTTGTTCTAAATTCCTTAATGGAACCAATAAGTACCCACATAAGAAAAGAGAAGAGAAGGATTAGTCCTATCTTATACCATATATGTAATTCTAGATGAAATTAAAATCTGAATGTGCTTAGCCAAACAATAAGTAGTTAGAAGGTGACTCAAGAGAAGATCTTCATTGAATGGAAGGTTACCAGGGATTGTTTTTAAACAAACATAAGAAATACTAACAACAAAGAAAGAGACCAGATAGCTCTGACTACAATAATATTAGAAATTAATGTCAGTTATGATTAAATTAAGTTTTATCAACTGGCACAATACAAAGGAAAAGACAAACTTCAGAATGGGAGAACTAACAAAACTCTATATCCAGAATATTTAAAGAACTCCTACAAAACAATATGAAAAAACAGACAACCCAATGGAAAAAAAGACAAGAGAAAAACAGGCCCTTGACAAGAGAGAGAAAAACCCCACAATATGCTTGATGAGTTTTCTCTGTTCGGGTCTCAAACCCCATGTTGTGCTTTCAGGGTCTTTCCCCAGCTTTCCCCTCCAAGGACTTCCTTCCAACCACTTTTCCTGAGATCTCCATTATAGTCCAAGGTACTGTTTCCCAAATAAGCCTCGTCTGCTCCTCCCTCCAAGCTTTTAAAGCTGATACATGCTCTGCAGCTCCCGGAATACCTCCCTGGTTGCAACCAGAGATACCTCATAAATCCCTCCGGTACGAGGGAGGACATACATTCAGTCATTTTTCTTAAAATGCCTCATAATCCTTGTATTCTTCCTTTATGTCAGATTTTCCCTTTCTCTCTTTATCTCCTTTCTCTCAACCAGACATTTAAACTCTTTGAGGTCAGACAGCATGTCTTCCTTCTTTTAAAATCTGTACATTTTTCTAGGATGTACTCCACAGAGAGGAGACATTTTTGATTCATGATAGTGAAAAAAAAAATGTCCTTTCTGGGTATTTTCTTGGTGTAAATGAGGTCATCCTAAGAGCACCTATAATCACTTTGAAGCTCTGCCCTTCATTTGCTTCACTTAGTTTGAGAAAATGTTTTCCTAAAACAAAAGTAATTTCTTTCTAATTTTTCCTTAATGCCATCCATATCCATTTCTACTTCCCTTCTCACACCGAAGGATCCCTGCCATGCTGTTGGTCCACCTCCCATGTAGTTCTTGGATCTACCTTACATCTTGGGCCCCACCCCTCTCTGTCCCTACGGGTACTGCCTGCATTTGGGTCCTTACAATCCCATCTGGAACATTCAGGACAGCCTTTATTGATGCTAAGCTGTTCTCCACTTGCTATGGGGGTGAGCCCTCACACACCCCTTCTTTGAAGGCTTTGCTTCCAGGTTAAATCATAAAATTCTCCAAGGAGGCAGCCACACAGCAGCCAGCTTTGCACACGGACAGCCCAGTGCCTGAATCGTGGCTGTCACTTGTACCTGAGTGGAAATAGGAAGGAAAGAAGATAAAGGATGAATGTGAAAAACTTCCAATGAAATAACCACTGTGGGCAGCACAAGAGGAAGAATCGGCAAAGGCTTTGGGCTTTTGAGTTTGAAAATGGCACAAATGATTAGGCAGCAACAGGAAATTTATAGTAATGTGTGATCAAAGAGTTCTACTTATTCAGAGTGTTAATCTGGTACAGTTGATCCTTAAAATATTCTCATTTAACTGATACTTTTTATAGAATTGTTTAATGTGATTTGGGGCAAGTTACCCAATCTGTGCTTCCAGTTTCCTCATCTGTAAAATGTGGATACTGGTATCTACCCCATAGTGTGAGGATAAACTTTAAATAAGATGAGTAGGTAATCTCAGAACAGTGCCGGGCACATAGTTTGGGGTCAGAAGATGTCAGTTATTATGATGGTAATGGTGGTGGTCTAACAAGTGTTTGACGGTCTGGTTCCCCTCTCCAACCATTCCTTAAACACGTCTCCTGACCAGGAGTGTTCTCATTGTCTCCTGCAAATAAAATGTAAGCACCCTTCTCAGTCTTTAGAACTGGCTCTAAATCCCCCCTCATGTTCCCTCTAATTCCAGGCAGTGTGAATGATTCCACTTCCAGAGTCCTCAAAATTTTAGTATCATTTCTGGAACACCTGCAATATTATAATATTATTATGCTATTGTATGGTATGGTATTTAACACAAGGATTTTTTTGAATGCAGGGAAAATGCCTACTAGAAAAATAAGGGTATATTGTCTTATTTTCTGACTGTAAAATACGCCCATTGTAAAAAAGTGGGGAGAAGTTAAAATCTGGAGAAAAAAAGAAACCCAACTTTAATGTGATCACCTAAATAGTCACTTACAATTGATGTATTTACCTGGAGTATCTTAAGGCATTTAAAAAATTTCATTGATTTTGTCTCATGTACAGTTTTGATTTCTTGTTTGTTTTTATTTGAGGCCTTAAGATCATATTGTTGAAGGATGTATATCTCAATCACCTTGAGTTAACCATACTATCAAAATCATAAAATCTCATAACATTTCAGTCGTGATAATCTCATATGCTCTCTCCCTCCTTCTCATCCTCATTCCTTCCCTCATTTAACGAGGCTCTCAGAGATGCCACATTAAATGAAGGCTTGTTTCATGATTTGAAGGTTATTTAGCCATCGGTGTTAGATGCTATACTTTCTTTTCTAAGAGATGAAACAAGTCATTGTCCTCATCTAATTGATACTTAAAATTTTACCTGAATGTCATTCCTACGTTTTGCTTCCAAGGTTTGGGAATAGTTAATATGTGAAACAGTAGGTAGGCATGATGACATGCTAGCTTCCAGGTATCATTCTTTGCTGCCAAGAACAACCAGAGTGTTACAACAGAGATTTTAAAAATGTAGCAATTTGTTCTCAGGCAATATCTGAAAATTGCCCTTTAAACTGGCTGCATTTAATGTTAACAAGGTCCTAGCAGGGTTGAATTCAAAAGAGAGTCTCGGATTAAAAATAACAACAACATTTTCCTTGAATTACTAGCTCCGCTTAGGGGGCAGGCATGTCTCTGCGGTGTGCTTTGCTAAGCTCTTCTCCATGCTTCTGGGTGACAAGAGCAGCAGAGTATTGTTCTAATCATCATGAATGTAAGATATTATTCTTGCGTTCATCTAACAAGTGTGTTTGTAGGTTTCCAGTTAGAAAGAAATGGACACAAGAAAAATCATGGAGGCAGGTTTTAGAAAGAGTCCTTTGGAGAGAAGGAAACAATATTAATATCCCAATTGATAAATTATGGAGTATGTTTTTTTTTAAAGGCCTATGTGTGTTTGAGCATCCTGAAGGCATCGATGTGTTTTTGAATTCTCTGGGAATATTTTACTTTTGGATGGCTGAATGGTAGGAATGGTTTATATAATATTTTCCAAATTCTTAGGGTCACAATTGCGGTAAACTGTGAAGAGTGGCAAATGGGACAGCTATGGAAGATTCCCCACTGCATAGGCTCTGCTGGGTTAGAGAGGCCTCCCTGGACCAAAACAGTAATCCACATTTACCAGAAAGCTGGCACTCTCATGAATGAGAGGCATCATAATATTATGTTAAGATATGTTTCCCTTTTCAGCCAGCCTGGGGACAAAGCAAGGGGAGAGAGATGAAACAGTTTCCCCGGCGCTCTGGGAGTTAACCAAACCAGAGCCCTAAAATTGTTTATTGCTGTGATGTTGTTCATGCTCCTTGGTTAAGGATCACTTTTACAATCAAATTTCTCTTCAAAGGCTTGTAGTTTTAGAAACATTAACTCCAGTCTGAAAATTGGCAAATAGTAGCTTAGTGTACGGATAGATTGTTTCATGGGGAGAAGGAAGGAGTCAGATGTGTATGCGGCCATGAAGGAATTCTCTTTTAGGAACCCTCTCCTTGTTCAAGGAGAATTTCTCCATTAAAACAAAACAGGGCAAGTGTTAGAACTTAAGACTTACATGTACTATTCATGAAATTATGTGAACACAGTAAAACGTAACCAATGTTTGTCTGTTATGGGCCAAATTGAATTAGTTTATTTAAAGAACATACTTTTATAGTAATTTTACTAACCGACTCCTGTTCTTTGCAAGAAGGATGTACCTAGAGAAAATTTTTAAAGAGTAGAAGAAACATAAACAAATGATAAATTCAGGGCAAGAGCCCGGCTCTGGACACCTTGTTTTGCTGAGGCTGTGTTTCATTTCTTTTACTGCACTTTTAAGAGAAGAGTGTTTGGCTGCTAGTTAGAGGATTGTACTCCCCCTCTTCTTCAGGGAGAACCAAGCGAAGGAATTATGATGTGTGCCATATTGTAAAAGGAAACATTTGCTTAGAAATGTGTAGCTGACGTTTTTATGCAAGTTCTTGTGCTTTCAAGGCAGTGAAAAGCCGGAAAATGTTTGCTTTTTAGAGTGTGAGGAGGATCTTACATTAAAATAGACCATGTTTACTGGTCTCTGATCAAAAATGGCATGTTCTGGCTTTTTTCTCCCTCTAGGTGCTGGTTAACATGGCTACAGAGTCGGGCTCAGCCTGGACATACCGTGGGGTTTGGACATACAGGTTCTCTCCTTCCTCTAGAACTTTTGTAAAATGTTTTTGATAGGGCTTTAGTAAAGTATGAAGAAGTGGTTAGGCGCTTAAAGAATTGTTAATTTGGTTTCATGAGCTTGTCTGAAATGGACAAAGCCAGCCTTCAAATATTTAAAATTTTTTTGTTTTCTTTCTCATTTACAGGAAAATCATATTTTTCTCGACAAGTCCAGTATGTCCCATGAGGACTTCAGTGGGCCTGTCTCCATGTGCCCCAGTATCAGTGCTGGCTAAGGGTTCTACAGGCAAATCCAACTTTCTGTGCTTCTATTTCATCTGGTGGATGAGCAAAGGGGACAAAACAGAGTTGTTCTCAGATGGGGCTCCTTCCTGTTCATTTGAAGAAAGTCCTTTAATGTTGGGATTAATCATCCAAGTGGAACAGTTGGAGACAGCGTTGTAAATCTCACATTTTATGTAAACTGTTTAAAATCTATATGAACTTATAAGCTTTAAAATAGTCTGTATGGCACAGATCCCGACCTAATAAGTAATGAACATTGTTAGATTGAACAAATAAATGTTACAAGTTTTCTTATCCCCAAACCATTAAGTGCTCTAGGTAATAGAGGCTCCCACCCTGAATGTTGATTGCGCAAAAGCAGAGATAGTTTTCTATTTATTCACCAATGTGTCTTCAGTCATTCAAAAAGCTCCTTTATTCAGTCATTCAAAAAGCATTTATTGAGCATCTAGTATGCCCCAAACCTGCCACGCACTCAGGAGAGAGCAGTCACTAAAACGTGAATGACTCCTGCTTCCAGGAGTAGGTAGGTAGTTCAGTGTAGACAGGTACTAAACAAGCCACAAAAGAAAAGAAAAGAAATAGAAAACATACATATGCTAAGAGGAAAAAAAGTGTGCAAGAGATTCTAAGAAACAAAGTAATTTAGTTTGGGGGGGTGGTGGCCAGGGAAGACTTCTGCATGGCGATGACATGTGGTTAGACCTGGATGATTATGAGCACTGGCCACAGAGAAGGAGCCAGGAGCGCAGGGAGTCGGAAGGCAGCTCCAGGTGTGGCTGGAGAGGTAGATGGGGTAACTCATGCAAGACTGGGCAGGAACTGGGAATTTATTCTAAGCACTAAGAGACTGATTAAAATGTTCGAGCAAGGAGTGATCCTGGTCACGTTTAAAGAAGTTCTTCCAGTGGCTGCATGGAAATTGAACAGACAGGGAGCAAGGGTAGAACAGGGGAGAAAAATTAAGGGGCTGTCACCGTACTTCAGGTAAGAAACTGTTCATTGATTCCCAGGAAGGTGGCCATGGAGATGTAAAAGATGAGTGAATGGGTTCAACATGTTTTGGAAGTCTTACCCATGGATTGTGGTTATGGTTTGGATGTAGGAGTTAAGGACGAGAGAGGTGTCAATAATTGTTGCCAGTTTCTTAGGTTAACAACTAGGTGGATTTTAGTATCATTTATGGAGAACAGGAAGACGAAGAGTGATTATTGGGTAGATGATTAAGAGATCAGCCTTAGACACATTAAATTTAGAGTGCTGGTAAGACATCTAATGTGATGATGTCAAACAGGAAGATACATCAGAGATGTCCAGAGTAGATCTAGAAATTTAGCCCTCACCAGCATAAAGATGGTGTTTAAAACCAGAGGGATGGGTAAGATGGCCTAGAGCAGTATTTCCCCAAATTCTTGGAATGTAGAGATCCCTGGGCAATTATTTAAAATACATATTTGTTAGCTCTACCCAAAGTTTCTTGAGTAAGAACCTACAGGATTTATTAAGTGGTAATCTGTATATTAAACAAGCACTCTAGCTGCTTTGTATGGTTGCATGTATCAGGGAAGCACTGAGAAGACAAAGCATAGAGACCACACTCAGTCAGAAGATTTCCCATATTTCCCGCTGTGGGAGGTAGGTGGGTGGGGGTATGGATACCAGGAGGAAGGATGGAGAACAGAGGGGAATATCAGAACTTGTGGGGTCTAAATAAAAACCTGATGTTCTCCTTCATTCTGCTACAGACTTAACAAAATCTCCCCACACAGATTATTTTATATGCTCACATTTCACATTACTTTCAAAGATCAGTACCTTTATTCAATGTGGATTTATATATAAGACTTTCCTATACCAAATCATAAGGCAGAAGACAATCAGAATTACTTTTTCTCTTTCTTTATTTAAAACATTGTCTCCTTATGAGCCAAATAAGTATATTTGTCCAATTTTAGATGCCGGAGCTAAAAACCCTGGACTCATAAATGGAAGCAGCCCAGAACACTTTCTGCTAATAAGGTGTTTAACCATTGCAATGTGATCGTTTAAAATCACAAGCAAGCAGAACGCAGCCAGTGAAGACGGCACAGGAGGTGTGACGCTCCTTTCCGTGAATTTCGTAATTGCCCTGCTGATGGTGCTGTGGTTTACCTCATCTGCGACAGCGCTATTAGGGAAAGCACTGGAGTCTGATGGAAAGGCCCTGCTCTCAGCCAAGCCCAGGCCCCTGAGAGGGAGGAGGAGGGGCAGTGTCACAGCCTTACACCCTCAATTCAAGCCAGGTTATGTGTGCCAAGATCAAAAGGAATTCCTATGGTTGTTTGTTTGCAGATTTAAAGTTTAAAGGAAGGTATGAAGTGGTATGAACATACACATTGCTCTTCCTATCTCTGCAAGAGTGCTTGAAATTGGCTGAGTTTCTTCCATAGGGTTTGATGGGTCTGTTTGCGGCCTTTGCTCTCTAGTGTTGAAGAAAAGGTGGGCTTAGCTGCTCTGTTTTGTGTCTGTGTGACATGCACCCTCCTTATTTTTGGGCCCTACTCTTCCTTTTGGGTTTTGACTTCTATCACTATTTTGAAAAGTCAGGAAGTCAGCCAGAATAACATGAAGTCTGCATATTTTGTTTAATAGCATTTATTTAAGACGGTAATTCAGGGGGCAACCAGCCTGCCGTTAGTGAGGATATACTGACTTCTTTCACTCTGCAGGTCTAAATTCCTTATCTGCCATGCCCCCCATAAACGCAGAGGAAAACGGTTAGCCGATTCACGGTTGCACCATCTCTGAGACGTTACTTTAAACACCGGATCCATAATTCTCTGGAGGGAAATACCACCCTCTGGGAGGTGGGAGATCAAGGGCCCAGGATGATACTGGAAGCAGAGTTAGACTTTGGTACACTGCAAAGCCCAGTTTATTTCTCCAGCGAAGGCTGGAGTTTTAAGTCTCATATAGGCAAGAATTCTGTCTTCTTGAGTTTCTAATCCCCAGTCAAGGCAATGATTTAAAATACTGAAATTCAGACTCAGCAATGTATTCCAGACGAACTTCTGAGTAACTCATGGTGTGACTGTGGACTACCTGATGTGGGAGCAGGTTGTTGATGTTCACACTGACAAAATCTGAATGTAATGAAATATGGGAGGTATCATGATGAAGAGATGGTTATTAAAAGGCAGCTAGATCTCACAGCAGCTGCTGTCTCCATCTCGCCTTCAGGGAAAATGACTAACACATCTCACAGTGGCTTCTGTATTCTTCAGGCATTTCATTTATATTGCTCACCTTGAGGAGAACACAGGCTGTTCTAGAACTCAAATGCCGTCTCCCTGATGGGTGGGAAGGCAAATGAGGTAAGGGAGAAGGCTAAGAGAGCAGAAAGAGAGGTCTTGTAGCCTAATAGTGGCCTTATTTGTCTGCTTTTGCGATTCGCGTCCTCAGGATGTGATGAGATAAACAGACGGGTGGAAGTGATGATGGAGGTAAGGCCAAATCAAATCCCAAGAGTACGGGCGCTGGTCATGCCCACACTTAACATCCCTGAAACCTAGTTCTGCATCTATAAATTGAGATAACAACACCTTTCCTAATTGTTCCACAGGGATTTTTGCAAAAATCAAGTGAGATGTTAGAGAAGAGCCCTATAAAACTCTAAGGTTTTATACACATTTAAAAGTACTGTTACTGATATGGCCAAATTAACAACAATTTAAAGAAAAGAAGATGTCTAAATACAAATAGTGATGACACTGGTTGTAGCAGGCATCGTAGTGGCAGAAATATCAGTAGTAGATAGCTTATGTGGAGCAGCTAACACGTGCTAAGAGCTTTTAAATGTCAAGCTCTTTACATCCACTGCTTTAATAGTCACAATAACTTGGCAAAGTAGATTAAAAAAATAGCAAATAAGTACAGAACAATGTCAACCCTGGTAGACAAACAGCACAGAACAAAAGGATACAGATTGTACCCACTTCCAGGACCTTGCTTCTCATCTTGCTTGAGGCTCCTATTAATATATTCCTGATTTCACCTTTTGCATTAGGATCCGAGAGAATAGATAGACAGGGGCCCCATTTCTCTTTGATGTTTTTGGAAATGAGCATGATTGGAAGAATTTGAAATTGCCAAGATCTTTATGTGCAACTCCAAATACAGAATGCAAGTCCTAAGCACACTGTGCTGTGTGCTTCTGTAAGTTTCCCAATAACCTGATAGAGACTTGAAAACACTTCTACCTAAGTAAATGCACTAGCGAGGCTAGTGTCAGAGGAAAACAAGGAGGTGATTTTATAAAATATGTTACTAACTAGCAAATATCAGTGAAATGGTAAAATCTGCTTTTCTTTCTCCAAATGAATGGGACTGAAATAAATCCCAAAATGAGTAGGCTCTGGAAAGATCGGGCTGGATAGTTATTATAAATATAGCAAAATAATTTAAATAAGCATACCAAAAATAAAAATGCAGCATCTTTCAGACCATTAAAACTCTGTTCTTAAAAAAACTATAAATAAATAATGTGGAAAACATATCCCATATAATCAATTATGTCATCCATTGTAAGATAGGAGGAAGAGGAAAAAACCTGGTATTGTTGTATCAGTTCAGTTGAAAGTAAGTTTAATGAAATTACTCATGTCATTTAAAGAAAAGATCCTTAAAGGCAGTTCTTAGAAAAACTTCTAACAGCCAACAACCATATGGAAAAAAACAACCTTGCAACTTACTGTCAAAACATTCAGATTAAAAGCAGATAAACTATTTCACCTATTGAAAGTCCAAAGGCTTAAGAAATTTAAACCTAGTAAGGTTTTCTGTGACTGGTGGAAGGAAAGGTGATGCAATCTCTACATATAAAGACACTTGGAAATATGGTCAAGTAGCTCCAAAAATTCCATATGCTTTGATCCAGTAACAAATAGAGATGAAACATAGATTAAGTATGGTCATGTGATCATTTTCATGGTCTAAAGTTAGAAACACACTATGTTCAAAAACAGAAATATTTTAACGAGTGTATTTTCATATGGCAGTGTAGTATCCAGCCCTTAAATATATTTTAGAATATTATCTAATATAGTGGCTTATAATTAGGTAGGAAAAACAAATATAAAAATGCATACAGAGTGCATAATAATCTTATTTAAAAACACAGAGCAGAGAAAAAGAAACACAAAAAACATACTAATTTCAGTGAAGGCATAAAACTAGCTTTTCTTTATAAGCGTTTGTATTTCCAAGTTTTATGCAATGAGCATATAATGACAAGCTTATAGGCAGTTGTTCCAAAGCATAGTATATAAAGTTCAAATAAATGGAGTGTGGAGCAATAAACCTATTTTGACTGTTAATTAACAAAGTAAGTAACTGGCTCCCTAGGCCATCATTTCTTTTATAAAGATAAAATATTTATAATTCCCAAGAAGAGTTGTGCATGACATTTCATTTGGCTTCAGGGGGACCCTGAGATTGTCAGACATTAAATCCTTCAACTGTTTCAAACAAACACATCTGAACAACTGCTTTCTTTTCCAGGAAGGGGAATTTGCACGTTTTCCTATTTCTGTTTTCTTAGTGGCCCAAATAATCTGCATTCAGAGAGATAATATTTGGGCAATCTGAGCTGGTTGTTTCTTTCTTCGTGGTCACTTAAAAAGTAAATCCTTCAGGAGAACATTTCTCTAGCCTACTTTTTCATTATTTCCAGAGGCAAAAACTGGCAGGGCAATTTATAATTCAATTTTTGCTAAATCCATGACACCCAATATATATGTCAAACATTTCAACGGCAGGGTACTTTGGGGATAGGTGATAAATTGTCCTGATTATAGTGCAAGCTGTTCTAAAACATCATATCAAAAAGAAGGTAGGTGTTATTAGGAAAATGTAAGGTATCTTTAGATTGTCCAGAAACATCAGAGATAATCACTTCATGTGAATATATTCCCCTTTGTGTTATACTGCAAAATATTATGGTTCTTACCATGTTTTTGATAGTACTCATCTGGAGAAAGGGAGAAAAAGACCCTATCAGTTCACAAGCTTATCAAGGGCTGATACTCTCTCAACAGGCACGTACCTCTTAGGGCTGCAATAACTCATACCTGCCAAAAAGGACCACTCTGAAACCTGAAACATGGCCCTAATCATTTTAGGACTGTGTTGGTATATATGAGTAGTATAAATATTATTTTATAATATAATCTCCTCTGATCTTTTTAAACATCCTTTCAGTGTTCCAGATATTTCCCTGTGTGATATGTATGGCTTAAGCAAAGCCACAGAATCCCCTAGGTTATCTCAAAAAAAAAATGCTGGAAAAGTGGACAATTGAAATATAAAAAGTCTGCTTTGGTGGTAGACATGCCTGCGTGTGTGTGTGTGTGTGTGTGTGTGTGTGTGTGCGCGCACACACACAGGCTGCAGTTACGTTTGGCATCCCATTAACGAGTGAAGTAATTAAGCCAAGCAAGCTGGTAGGTTGTGCCAGGTCTAAGAATAGGCAATGAGCTATGACGCCTTTCACCTCTGGGTCAACGGTTTCTGTTTCATCGGGCTGTTAATGACTAAAAGTCATTGTTTCCATCTGAGAGCTGTTTGGTCTCAATGTGAAGTAAGTTGGTGGTCTGCCTGAGTTTCTCATGTGCAAATGTACAGAAATGAAACCCACTGCTGTTTCTTGCTTTGCTGTTGGAGAAGTCAGTAAAACCATGCTGCTCGAAGGAAATGACAAAACAACTCGATTTCAGAGATAGATTACCGCAGGAAGGAAATGTATTCCAACATAGAAAACATTTTTCTATTTAGTTGACATGAAAGCATAGGACTTGTGAGGTTGCCTTCACTCCTGATAATAGGCTTTTCATTTGCACCATTGCTTTTATGAAAATGAACTTATTTGAACCTCGGCATTAAAGTGTGTGTGATACAGGCCATGATGACAATAATATGTTAAAGTTTCAGAAACCAGAGCTCAGGTCAGGGCTTGACTAATATCACACAGTGGTAAGTTTTCACATCGGGCTGGAGTCATATGAGAGATTCTTGGAAGCAGGGGACCTGAGGTGGTCTTCCAATCACCGGGAGAATTTGGGTGAACTCCGTGAAGGATGTCAGCATGAGGAAAATCAAAAGGCAGAAACCAGCACAATGTGCTCATAGCGTACATTTTACAGTATGTGTTCACACAGGAATACATTAAAATGGGTATTAATGTACACACACAACCACACTAATGACCACCTGCATCATCACACTGACTAAGATGATGTCAAAAATAATGAATTGTTGGTGATGTTCTTTCAACAGGAAAAGTAGCATTAAAGACCTTTCCAGAACAAAACGTGTGGCTATGAGGAAGCAGCTGCTAAACCATAGCTGGATATAGACAAGTTTATAAACTTCTTATGTGATATTTGAGCAGGGGTGCAAAGATAAGAGCTATTATGATTCTAACAGTAAGCCAGTAATGTGTCTTGATTAGGAAAGAAAGGTCTCGGATAACCCCACAGCTAAAGATGTTATTGAAGGGCTTTTTAGCCAAGAAAATTCCCCAAGTCCAGAGAGCTTCCTGCTGGTCTGCAGGGCAAACCCAACCCACACACGCATGGTTCACAGCCGATGTACTCTCCCACACACAGGGCTTGGAAAATAGCGGGTGTGAGTTTGGGTTTTCACCATGATGAGGGCACTAGTGGGCAGGGTACTCAGCTTCCGTCCATCCCCCGGACAGATCGTGCCCCACCCAAGAAACACAGTTAACATTTTTCTCGCCACAGTTTGTCAGTTGACCCAAGACTGTAGTTCTAAGACTGACAAAGCAAGAGAATCTATCCTCATTATCTTATCATCTTCATCTTTATTTATCCTTCCCCTTAAATTTTACTTCCACTTCTAAAAATCATATTCCTACTAACATTATCACTGATGAGATACGGAACCTAATGGATGCTTCAGTTGTCAAATTTTTGTTTTTCTGGAAATGTGCTTCTGTCTCAGCTTCCTGAAGATCATTCTCTCCAAACTTTCAGGTCACTCCTCAGTCATTTCTGGAGGTTTCTCTGACTTCAATTCCGTAAGACCAGTGGTCCCTAGGAGCCAATTCTTGGTTCCCTTTTTTCTTAGTAAGTGTTTTTCCCATGCCTGTGCCTTAGCTACCCACACTGATGAGTCCCAGATCTCTATCTCCATTGCTCATCAGTCTCTTGAGTACAAGACCAACAGTGTGTAGACAAGACCAGCTGTCTTCTGCATACCTCCACCTGCTTGTTCCATAGGCAGATTTGGGTTTTAAGAAGTGTCCAAGTTCTATGCTTCTTCTTTCTGTCTTCATTCACAGGACACATTTTTATTAAGTAGAGCTAAAAATAAAGAATTTAAGTAGGGCATGGAATCTGACCTCTAGGCCAGCTGGAGAGAGAAACATCAATAATTATGAAAAAGGTGTATTCATGACTGTGGGAGACAAAAGGGAGGACTTACCCCTGGGACAGAAGACAGGCTGAACACTTGGAATCCAGAAAACATCTTAGGGTAAATGAGATATGAGCTGGGAGTTCCCCACCTGATCAGAGACATTCTGACCAAAAGTGACACGTGCATGTAGCTGAGGAAGACTAGGGTGCAACTTGGTGTGACAATATAGTCCCAGGAAACCTGGTATAAAAATAAAGAAATGATCATTTATAAAAAGAAGATTGAAGAAAACTTTTGGTATAAGAGAAACCAGACCTAACAAGTTAAATTGTTCTGGAATTATTCTAGCCACAGGGCCCATTATTATAATCTAGATAATTTGGTTTACTTGATGTAGTTTTTTGGCCGATTTATGCTACTGATAATAGAAGCTTATAAATTTCTTGAAGGAAAATACAGGCCTTAATAGTAGACTGTGTTTTAATTCAGTTATCCAACCAGTTTTCAGTAGCAGCAGCTTAAGTCTTTTATATAAATCAGAAATGCCTGCCCTTTGCCGAATCTTGCATCTATCCTTGTACAGCCATTAAGAACATGTCAGGATCAAATCCACTTACCCCCCCATCTAATGCTGTATTCTGGTTCATAGATTCATGCCGAAGATGGATGAAGCATTTTAATTTTTCAGCAGTTGTTTTCAACTAAGTATTTATAGCAACATGAAAAAGAGAGGACAGAAAACCATGTGCCTTTGTAAGATGAAATACAGTAGGGAAAAAAATGTTGATAGACTTAAATAGGGTGAAAAGTGAGTGAACTCCTTGATAGAAGGAAGGAAGAGCGAGACGAGAAGTCCTGGGGCTGAGCCTTGAGTGACTCCATACATTTTAGAATAAGCCAGAGGTGGGGGAGTCCTCAGAGTTCGCTGAGCTCGAGGTGCGGCCCAGGAAGGACGACCGGGACCTTTTTTTTTTTTTTACCGAGAAGTCAGGAGAGGAGAAGGTTTGGTTTTGAAGGGAAGGTGAAAAGGCCCTGAGGACTCGGGCATATCCGACTGCCGACAGAAGGGATCCGGTAGATGCGGACTGGACGAGGAAAGAAGGAAAGGGGCTTCCCGAAGAGGTCTTGCTTATGTGGTTTTTATCTACTGCTATTTCCTGGGTGAGAAATTAAAACTGAAAAATTATTAAAATATGCCCTGATTCATTTAAATTGCCGTAGTAAACCCATTACACATTAGCATAAATATGTTTTTACTTTAAACCTTTATTTTCAAAACTATAAGTAAATTAGTGATGAATGCCTCTGTTTTACATTTTTCAATTCTTTTTAATGTCGTGTTCAACAAAAGATAGCTGGATTCTCATGTCTGCTCTGCATTCAATCTGTTGCCTTTTGTTGGTAATGCTAATGTGTATAAAGAAAATGAAGAGTGGAGGAGGTGTCAGTGTGTTTCTTTGATGCTAAACTAGAATGTACCACATGGCAATTTCTTAAATATTATCTGTGGTGTAAAATCTGAAACCTTATCAATGAACTTCTTGAACTCCACAGTTCACTTTTTTCTGTCTTGTACTTTGAAGTGAGTGATGCAGATGTTCTAAAGCTGCTAGATTTTATTACACAATGTCAAAAACATCCCATTTCTTAATATTATCACTGACATCATCAAAACTATCTTTGAGTATTGGGAAGCTGTCAAGATTACGATGTTAGATACAAGTTTCCCAAAATTCTAATATTCATTTGAAAGCTCAAATTTTATCTTTGTCAGTAGATACTTCGTTTTTCCTGAGGTGACAGGTTCACTTAGTCCATTTCCAAGAATGTGTCCGCCAGATACCTGAGTCTGATGGACCATTGCGTGCCCGTTTCTCATTCTTCCAAGTAAAATGGTGTTCCACGAAAAAGATCTCAAAATAAGCTGTCGTTGGAAAATGTTTTCCTTCAAGACACCTATCACTTTTCACTATGTAGTAGAAGTATTTTATGTAAACTTCCTATTATGTCACACAGAATATCAGAAAGATGGGCACTAGAGATTTGAGGTTTAATAAAATTCATGACTTTTATTGCTTCATTAAAGTCATTCTTAAGTCAAACTGGCTTTTTTTTCTTTAATTGCAAGTGAGTGGAGGTGAAGAAAATGGTGTCTACCAGCACATATGTGGCAGAACTGCCTTGGTTGTGGGCTAAGACACCCACAGTTCTACTTGCTGTTGACTTCGCTTCATCAGTGCAAATGTCAAAAAGTGAAATAGTCAAATGTCTTAATATTATTATAGAAACAGTTTTAACCTTGTGGAGACCACGAAAGGTTCTAAGAAAGCCCTGGAATCTATGGGCCACACTTTGAGAACTGCTACTCTAAGAATTTACTATATAAAGAGAATTTAAGCCAGACTGAAAAAAATATTATTCAATAAGTGTTGCTGTGACCATTGGAAATTTATTTAGAAAGAAAAGTTATATCGTTACCTCATATCATACAAATACAATTTTAATAGATTAAATGGTTACTTTAAAAATTTTTATTCCATGGAAAATACAGGCAGATATGTATTTAATTTATGGATGAAGAAGACTTTTCTCCATAAACACCAAAGAAGCTGCCATAAAAGGAAACATGAACACCTTTTTTTCAAAAACAAAACTTTTTTATGTTGAACAACTTCATTGTCTACAGAAAAATAAAGTGGACAACTGAGAAAACAGTGTTTGCAACATCTAATGGTTAAAGAGTTGTACTTTTTTACACAATGAATTCTTATGAATTAATAAGGAAAAAGGAAAACATGGTGACAATTTTTAACAAAAGAACTCTAAGTGACCAATGAATGAATGAAAAACAATGTTTAACTTTCTTAAGAGATATAGGTATTTAGGGGAGAACTGGTGAGGATGGGGAAAACTATTGTATTACTTATCTATTGCTGTTGAACAACTTACCTCTGGATTTAGCAGCTTAAAATAATAAAGAACTTCTCATGGCTTCTGAGGGTGAAGAGTCTGGAGGCAGCTTACCTGTGCCGTTCTGGCCAAGGTTTCTCGTAAAGCTGCAGTCCTCTCAAGATTAAACTGAGGCTGGAGGATCCTCTTTCACCCTCACGCCATGTTTGCCTCTCCATCGGGTTTCCAACAACATAGCAGCTTGCTTCCCACAGCGCAAGTGATGAGAGAGAGAGAGAGAGAGAGAGAGAGAGAGAGAATATGATGGGAGCAGTCTTTTCATGATCCAGGGTCTGCAGTGAGAGCCCATCACTTCCACTCTGTTCTATTCATTAGAAGCAAGTCACTGTGTAGAGCCCACTCTGAAGAGGAGAGAATGACTGGAGACTATTTAGAGGCTTCCTAACACAATGATAACCTCCAAGGTGGCCTGATTGTGATGGGACAGGTGAGAGAAGGTACAACTTCTATCTCTCTGGAAGGAAATTAGCAATATATATAAAAACTTTAAAACGTTTGGCTTCTGCGACTTGGCAATTCTATCTCTGAGAAATAATGAATATGAAGAGTATGTAAGAGCTATTCACAGTACCAAATTATAAAGCTGAAAAATTGGAGGAAACCTAATGTCTCACAATATAAAAAACAGTTAAATTATTATACATTCCAAGAATATACAATTTGCAGGTCATAAAAACATTTTTGTAAAACTTTTAATAACAAGGGCAATTATTTCTGATTTATAGTCTATGGAAAATATATATACAATATGATGATGCATTTTGTAAAACTTAAAGCATGCTTATACGTGCTGAAACCTTGTCTGGAAGGGTGAAATTCTGAATGTTAGCAATAATTTCTTTCGTGAGGCAGAGTTAAGGGAACTTTTCGTTTTTGTCTTTTTTTTTTTTTCCTATTTCTTTGATTTTTCCTATAAGGAGATTCAGAGAAGCAATCAGAAAATATACCCTGGAGAACTATGGAAAATAAAGGGGGTAATGAGCTAATTTTTGAGGAATCAACAGCAAAGAAACTTTGATAGACATGATTTGGGGACCAGCTGCTACACATAATGTGGAAGTACAATCATTATGCTTTAAGCTGCACAGTTAGGATCCTTTTTCCATACTCAGTATGATAATGCATGAACGGCATGCATCACCATTTTAAATATACAGTAATAAATAAAATTTGAGTCAATGGGGGTGCAGATTCAAGGAAAAGTATCAACAGTCTAGAAGTTTATCGTTGCAAAGTAGATTATCATTTCTTCCTGGATTTCTGAAAGAGCGAATTCCAGGTTCTTCCCTACATGAGTGCCCTGTTCCAGAAGGACGTGAGTTAAGCAATTTAAGAAGCTGTTTCTAAATACAGTGGTTCCGAACAATTTGGAATTCCATCCAAAAGTTTTGTTTTTTAAGAGAATGTTTGTTCAAGACACATTGGTGTAGTTTAAATTTCTCTAGCCACCCTTGAGCATCTTTCCTCATGTCAGTGGGAGTTCTACACTCGGCCCAAGTGAAGCGTGGCTTTTGGTGGAGCTCATAATTCTTTCTAACAGCTCTTTATAATGTCTTAGTACTGAGTACCTACCATTTATGAGTGAGAAATTTTGAAACAGGATATTTTTGAGACCATCTGATAAGACATAAGAATAAGTTAATTCAGGTTTGAGCTGAGTAGCTTCAAGTAAGCAAAAAAAGAAAGAAAGAAAGAAAGAAAAAAACTAGGTTAATGCATTCTTTAGGAGGGTCTTGTGGAACTCCCCTTAAGAAGTTCCATTCTATAATATGTTCTCATATAAGATAGTCAAAGTTTAGGTTTCATCTGGAGTTCCACAATTGCCCTGTTATGACGGTTTTTAGTAGGTCACCCATTATGATATATCTTTGGAGAATGTTTACTATATTTTAAAATTTGGATCTGAATCCATCCCCAAGCTTAATGCTGACATTCATAAGGGCTTGATTGGCTCTATCTCAGGCTGGAGAAAGCTCTTATTGTGGCCAGCTCGACTGAGCCGACTATTAATAATGTCAGAATACCATTCTGCAAAGCAGGGCAATGCTTAGTCAAAGTGATCCATCTTAGCTGACCATGAGCAAAGAGATGTGAACAGGCTATTTCAGAATCCTGGACTGCCATTGAATCCATTGCTCTTGTGAACAGAGTGGAAAGAACCAGGGTTCATGCTCCTGGCTGCTCAGAGTTCTTAGTAAATGTTTCACTGTGTCCCAAGGAGGAGACAGAGTGTTTTAATGTGGGAAATAGAACCTTCTGTGCTGTCTGTTCTGGGGAAAAGAATGTGGTTTCTGAAATATTACTTTCTGAACTTCCTGTACTGTATTTATACAATTCTGACTCTTTAAAAGGCTAAACTGTGTTATGACTAAACCAGTCACTGATAGACCCAATTTGCTATGAGAAAGTGTTCTTCACCATCTCCACAGATTCTTTTACACAAGTGCATTCTTTCTCCAGTCTGTGCTCCCTGGTCTCAGCAAACCTGTGACAGGGCAGCATTGGCCACGGGAGCCATATCAACACTTGCCGTGCTTCGTGATTATATTCCACTTGAGAACAAGTTATGACTCAGGGGCAGAGGACGGGCAGGACTAAGACTGCCCTGGAACCTCATTCTGTCCTTGGCTCATTTCACAGCCTCAGGTTTCCTTACTGGAAAATGGACATAATAATCGGTACCTCTTGAGGCAGTTCTGAAGATTAAATAAGTGTCTGTACAGCATAGTGCCTCGTAATTTGTAATTGCTCAATAATTATAGTTCTTAGCCAGGCACCCAGAGCATTTGATTTCACTCGGGTGTCAAAAATGTGTTTAGTTGATGAAAGCGCACTAGTGGATTTTCAAACACTAGCATTTACTCAAGGTTATCTTTATATATAGCTCATCAATCCCAACATAGAAAACGATGCCAGAATTGGAAGAACAGATTAACTAACCAATGCTTTTCATTAAAAAAAATTGTGACCCACAATAAGAAATACATCTTACCTTGTGACCTAGTCTGTAATACATAGACACACCCTACGTATCACTGAGATGAAAGTTTCATGAAACAATGCTCTTCTATGTGTGTATGCTGACATTTATATGCTGACATTTTCTCTTTCTTTCTGGTTTGAACCAACTAAGTTGATTTCTAATGGTGCTAATGGCAACTCAGAAAATGCTGATTCAGTGGAGAAAGAACTAATCTATTACACAAATTTGTTTAGTATTAGTTACTAAGTGTCATTTAATTTTACTTGTATTTTATCATTTTAAATTACATTTTGAATGTATGCCTCTAGGAAAGGGAAAGTGATTGTTAAATTGCTATGTACTGAACCAGATGTTATCATTGATGTTTTAATATATGTTATCATTGTGTTTGATTGATAATCATCAATTATCATTGATGGTCTCCTCTTTCATTATAAGAATCTTACTATTATCCCCATTTTACAGATAAAGAAACCAGAATTGCAAGAGATAAAATAATCTTACCCAAGAATTCAAACCCATCGATTGTCCACTGCCTCTAAATGCAAAAGACTAATTTACACAAAACATCTGTATGCTTTTATCTCTGGGCTACCATGCTCCATAGTCTTTCTTAAAATTAAATTATGCATCCTTGACTGCTTAGGAATAGAGCTTGAATTTAAATTATAACACAAAAATATGGAGAAAAGGTCACACATTAATTTTATTTTGTTTAATAATAAAAAGTAACCCTTACCAAAAAGTATTCTGAAATGGTAGCGTCACTGGGCTAGTATAGCCTTTCTTTGTGAAACAGAACTTCTTGGCATGTGACTGTTTTTTTCTGTGATTCTAAATACAATAGTTTAAAATATTTTCCCCTTAAAAAATACTTTTAGAATAAACAACAAGGAATCTGCATTCTCTTTTTGTTAAAGTAAACCCAACTTTGGTAGTACAATCATAAACCTAGAAGGATTTTAGTTTGATTTAGTGTTTGAAAGGATGATCAAACTCCAAGTTTATTTTTTCATAGTTTTTTTTTCTCCTACAGATTCTTCCCCACGGTGGATTAACAACAGACATTTGAAGTTGTACTGTTTAAATATCTTTGAATTATTTTTGTTTAAAAATGTCAATGGGTATGATAGGAAAAGCACATTTTTTTCCTTGTAACTTCAAAACAACTGAACAGAACCTTTGGACTGAAACCAAGAATTGAATGTTTTAGCTTTTAGAAGATTTTCTTTTCTGAAAAGTAATGAATGAGTGTCTTTCTAAGTTTAACTATTTCAATTCTCTGACTTCCAGAATTCTACAATAATAATAAAAAGTAATGTTTCATGAATAAACATAGTTTTCCGTTCTCAGTTACCTCTCAAATGGGAAGTTATGTAAACTTCAGATACCCATAAAGTTTCTCTACAGATGAAGTGCATTATGTTTCTAAATATGTAAGAAGCAGCATTCCATCTTGTTAGTGGTTCCTTCTTTCCGGTTTGCGTTAGTCAATGATAGCCCTAGAGGTGGCCTACAACGGCCCCTGGAAAGGTAGGACAAAATTTTTGCTGCTCTCCCTCAAATTGAGAAGAGGTCCATCATTGGGATAATCCTTGAGAGACACAGCAATGTTCAGTGACTTTGATAGTAGCTGACAACCTGTGCAGACTGTGGGAACACTGGAGATTGACCTAGAACTGTAGTTTCTGAGATTTTGTGTTGGGCAGTTAACTCCTGAGGTCTGTTTTCAGACACACAAGGGATGTGAGGGAGGCGGGTCACTGTGGGCCTCTCATGTTGGGAGTCAGAACTCGCAGGAACAACTGGGGCGCTTGTGCTGGCTTCCAGGGCCGCTGGGCTTCCCGAAGCCCTCAGGGCTGCACCTGCTGCCTGTAAAGCACACACATTCCTTGGCCCACAGCGCCCCAGCCGACGTCGTCTCAAATCTTCATTTGTGGGGGGCAGATGAGCCAGGGGAAGATGTGAAATTTGCAAAGGCAGATTTTAAATAGTAATGACTTAATGAAATCATTCTTAAAATTCTTAGTTGTCTACCGGCTCTCTCTCTCTCTCTTTTTTTTTTCCAAGCTGTATCCTTCTTGATATAATCAATATCTGTAGATGTTATTTAAGAACACAATACATCCTTTTTGTATTTCTATTCAAAACTAGTTGTATCTGTAAGGCAAATGGACTCCTTTTTTGGGGGAAGGAAATTTGTAGAGATAAGATGAATGGTAGCTAACACTAAGAGTTAAATAGTGACTCATTTGATAGGGGAAGGTTATCAGAAGGAAAATATGGAATGATAGATTAGCGAGCCTGTTGATGGACCTGCTCCGTTTTCTTATTTTCTGAAGGGCTCTTTGTGCTCTCCGATGAAAACAGATTTGTGACAAAGTGCCGTAATACAAAAAATGTACAATATTAACTTGGTGGGAAAGAAAATACATTCTACTTATTTATTTTATAGTCTCCTAAGCAATTCCACTGAATATGTATAATATGTAAAGTGAGGTGAAAAATAGCAGACTTTTCCAATGTAAGAATTATTATTTTTATTGATTGTAACTGTGTATTTTATGATTACGTAGAAGAAAAGGAACAACGTGTTTAGAGTTGTGCTTCCAGATGACTGACAGGGCATCAGTCTGTGCTAAAGAGACTGGAAGTAGATAAAGCAGTTTCACTTTTAGTGATAAACGTTACGTAAAAATCAGCATTTAACATGAACTTTATTATAATAAGATAGCTGTATGGCAGAGTGAAAAGACTCCAGGGTTCTAGTTAGAATTTGCTCTCTAGTGACCACGGCAAGTCATGGTACCACGCTGCAATTCAGCTTTCTGGGCTGTGACAGAAGCATTAGGTCATCTGTATCACAGTCTTAAATTTGAGAACAAAGGTTCTGGGGGAAAGTCACTATGGCCGTCTGGAACTTAACGGAGGAAATTGCCGTTCATGCTTCCTAGCACCCAGGCTCTTCTCGGCAGCCTGGAGGAATTTAAAGCACCAGCTCCTAAGCAGAATGCACCCACCTTCTCATCTCCCTCTCTGCCCTCTCTCTGAGCCTCAGCTGGGCTATCCCAGTGGCCACCCCATGACAATACCATGCCCTCTTCCTTCCCCACACGGATCTTCTCTACGTTTCTGCCATAGCCATCATCCCCATTCTTGGAAAATTTTTTACTCTTCAGACTCAGTTTAATCCTGTGAAGGTGCTCTAGGACTCCTGGAGTCAGAATATCTACGTTCAAATTCTGAGGCTATCAGTTTTAATAACATGTGACTTTGCACAAGCTACTGAGTTTCTGTTTTTTTCTTTCATAAAATGGAAACAAAAACCCGCCCCTTAGGGTTGTTATGAGGTTTAAATGAGACATGACATGTAAAATGCTGGCTCTGTGCCTGCCACATCGTAAGTACTTTTGAAGTGTTTAACAATATTAGAAAGCCCAGCGCTGTCTTGTCACCTGTGTGACGGCATTTATCTCCTTGTTTTGGGGTCGCCTGGTTCCTCAGTTTTCTCTGTAGTAAGTCCCTGAGAACAGAAGGTAGTTCTTGATCTTTGCTGTGTCCCCAGTGCCTAAAAATTGGCCTGTCTCATAGTGGAGCCAAATTAGTGAATGGATACATTGCTATTCCATCTCACAACCTAGTAGGGGAAAGAATCAAACAGCAGTTCTAAGCTATTATATCAGAAATACAATCTACAGTCAATCAGAATGATTTAAGGGTTAATTTCTCAGCAATCTAGAACTTCTGGCACACCAACCTGAAAAACATTAAAGTATTCATATTGATATTTTAGTCATTTCAGAAGTCTAAGGAGGTTTGACTTTTTTCACCAGGGAACCCGGGTCTTCAGAGATGCATTCTTGGGAGACTGAATTCTATGCAGGTCTATGTTGATAAAATAAGCTGGCAATCTGTGTTGGTAGTCTTTATTTTGCATCTTGTTGATGAAGGTAACATCAGCTGACAATCAGATTTTCATTTGGCCAAAGGAGCTAAGGAAACTTTCTGTTTATCAGTTTTCTAAAATCCAACAAGTAATTCAGGAGCAAGAAGGCAACCTTGGAACATTCCATAATGACACATGATTTTTTTTTTCTGTTACAGAAATGATACAAGCTGATAGATTCATGTCTGGGGCACCAAAGTTCCCTGTGGAATATAGTCATTCAAATTTTATGGAAAAAGAAGTAAGAAAGAAGAAGTGATTTGCTTGGTCATCAGGAGTTTAAACCCAGGTTTCTTGTCTACCATTACTTTCTTTATGATATAAACTGTTACCCAAACCTGCTCTCCCGCATTAACTGGGGTAATGTCATCACATTCCCTTGTTGTTTGAGAGTTTGCAGCCATTCTCCCCTCTCCATCTTCTCTCCACACTCCATCTTCTCCTGCCCCTCTTACTGCTCACCAGGTGTCCTGCGAATCCCCTCTGTTCAACTCAAGTGCCACCACCAAAAAGCAGCAACTCAGGGGTACCTTGTGGATGGGTGTTACGGAAGTTAGGACACAGCTGCAGTGAGTTCATTTCCCCTAAGATGTCAACCTGGACGGGTGACACTCAGCTGGGTGTATATGGTCATGACTTTGTGAGTAGACATTCTGGATGCATGTATAAAACAACAAAACATTTACTGTGAGGATAAGGCATTCTTAAAATATGGACTTAAAACAGTATCAGGGAACAAAAATATAAATACATAATTGGCTTCTAAAAATTCTATATATGAGTGTACAGTTTTTCAAGTGAGTCACTGATGAGAAAAAGTTATAAAACTATAAAAGATATGGATATATTATAATTGAAAACAATGTTCATATTTTCCAGCCATATAGTGATTTAAAAATAGAGGAGCGCACCACGTACCCTGGTGTTTTGAATGATCAGTCGCTTGCTTCAGTCACTGTGGTTCAGTCGGATGATCTTGGAGTTCTTTCTAGGAGAGAGTCAGTGACACTGAACAGGCTCTAAAGCTAGAAAAGAAGGGAAACTATAAAGTAAATAAACCTAGCAAAGCAGAAGATACATGTACCCAAAGAGTTCAACAATTTAGAAGATTTGTCTGACTTCTTTCTAAGTCCAAAAGTAATCTGTGTTGGTTCTAAGAGGAAACTAGTCTTCCAAGTTAGAGAATGTACATGTGTGTGGTCAAAACCTCTTTTAAAAAATGTATAGAAAAATTGAAGGAAATTGTCACTTCCTGGATTGTGTCTCTTTCTCAAGTCGCGGAGAATACTTGAGCCAATCCATACATAGAAAGGCAAGGTTCTTAAAAAAGCACATGCATGTGTAGAGCATACACTGGGACCTAGCTACAGAGCAAAATTGCATGCCTGGTCACCGTTGATGAAATAAGCTAATGATTTTTTATTTGGGACTTAATCAGTGAAGAGAACATAAATTAATAACCAGTTCTTCATTTAGCCAACATGTCCGAGAAAATACCATGCTGTACATTTTCTAAATGTTAACAAAGTCAGAAAATAGTTAAAAGAGATCAACAATGCCTTCATTCCTCCCACCAACATTTTAAGGATGCCAAGTGCATTGTGACAACTTGCAGATGACACAAAAAGAATCTATATTATCGTGAAGTCTGGGATCCTAAATTTATAGTCATATATCCCCAAATATTTTTGCATGTGGGGTGGGGGCAGCGTGAGGTTGAGAGAGGGAAAAGAGAGAAAGAATGCAAAAACTGGCAACTAGTTAATTAAAATAATAATGATGTCAGTTTCTCTACACTGGAACTATGCACTCCATCGCTGAAATGGTGGGGAGTGCAGATCTACTGATAAGATGCGGGACTTAGTGGAGGTTAGATGAATGCTTACCATGTGTGACCAAGTGGGAGGAGACGGTGGGGAGACGGAGAAGGAGAGGAATAACTCACGCTGTGTCTGGCAAGGTGATGTTGAATATCTTTAGCAATGGTTTCTGAGTTATGTGTGGGTTACTGGAGTTTGATCTTGCTTTATGCTTGCTGTAAAGGAATGCCTCTTGGCTCGGATTAAGATGTGATCACTTCCCTTTAGCACCTCTTCACTGGTCAGCATTGGCAGTTCATTTCCAGCTGCGGCTGCAGTAGGTCTTTGAGATTTCAAAAGCTATCGAATGCAAACCCTGATTGTCCTCTGGCACTGAGGGAACTTGCCAAATTCTGTAAGGTAATGACAGCTAAGTCCTGGGGCTCTACTTCACTCTCCTCCCATGACCCAGGTTTTTACGCTGTCAGTGTGGTTCGTGCAAGTTCACTGGCTTTGTTGCAGCAGAAAAGGCATTGGAAAGATAGAATGGTACCAAATACTTCTACCAAAATTTTATAGGCTATTTAAGTCAGAGGGTGGGGTTTTTGGCTTCTTCCCAGACACTAAAGAGAAAGGAGACAGACAGTTGAGTTAGGAATTCCTACACACTATGCAGATTATTATGATTAAACCCCCCTAAGTAAACTGTGCTGCTGGGTATCCTTTGCATTACGTCTTTTGAAATCCCAAGTGCTTTTGAAATTTGAAAAGTCAAACCACTGGCCTACGAAACCCTAGAGAACCAGCAGACCAGAAAAGGAAACCTGGCATATTAAGAATAAACAGTGATTCTACTTAAGATGAATGTGAATTGTCAAAAGAAAGGTACAATGCAGACAATTTTCAATCTCTCCAGGCCCTTTCCAATTTTTCTGCTTTTCTTATTTTGCCTCTGACAGCTCCCTAGAGTTTTCTGATGCCTTCCTTGAATAATTCTGGTAGCTGAGCCCCCTCCATCAGTTGTTCCTAATGTCCCCCAAGGTGGCTTTGCACTGTCTTTGCCTTCCCAAGGGGTTTTCAGGACATCCTGACCTGTGATAAGAATAATTAACTTTCTGTACAACCTATAAGAGTCTTCGCCACATGCATTTCAACATTTTTTTGTTGTCCTTTATTTGTTTATTCTTGTCTTCAGTGGGGGCAAAGTATGGAATCCATATTATTACTGTATTGCTGTTCCCTGGCCTACCTTCCAAGAACACTGGCTCAAACAAGGGCTTTGAAGACAGGCAGGGCTGGGGTCACCAGCTCTGTGGACCTGAACTTCTGTTTATCTCATTTGCAAGATAGGAATACTCATATTGCATGGCCATGTAATGATTGAATTATAAAATGCCTAATGCACATGAACTATTCAATAATTTTGAAGCAAACATTGAAAGAAGAGATTTGTTTAGGTCTATAGAACTCTCTACCCCCAACCATAGTTGTCACCCATATGGCAATTTAAAAAATAAATAACATGCACTTGACTTGGGCCTCTCCATGAGCCTATATGCAAAGGCTCAAGCGTTCCTCTCAGCCTTGGGCCCTGCTGCATTTACACAGGTAACTCACCTGGCAGTCCTGTGTTCAGTACAGGTGAGATACCAGCTAAGCAACAACAGTGAATCTCTTAATCCCCGGTACTGCCTTCTGTTCACACTGAGCTCTCTTTCCCTTGATTTCCCCTGAGGAGTGTCTCTCCAGCCAAACAAGGTGCCTCCTTGATAGGGCCCAGATCTGATTAATCCTCTTTTTTAAATGATTCCTTCCATTCACTAAATGCAAATGAATCTCTTTGTTTGCATCCCACAGTGTGTGGTTAGTTGCAGCACTGGATTATTTAATCATTCATATGATTCTCTAACACTGTTATGTTTTTAAATCTGGCCTGTGGATTCTAGGACTCCAGCCAAGGGTTCTGATGGAAGTTTTTTATAAAACTAAAAGTTTGCCAGATGATTTACCTGGCAGATGATGAAGCACCTAATCACTAGGAAAGGAAGAAAAATTGCATTTTGCATATATGTTGAACAAACTTCTACCACTGTGAATCCTTGGTTGTTGGAAATGAATACCACTTAAATTCTCAGAATAGCTATTCTAAACCCAACTCTCCTACAACAGTCTCCAAAGAGGGTCACAACACCTTGGGGTGCAACACCAATACGACAATTCGTCTTCATACTTTTTTTTTATCTAAGAAAAAAAGAAGGAACCATGCTTTGCTTTGCTTAGTCAGTTAACTGTCACCGGGGTCCACCCTCACTGCATCATAGGTCCTGGTATATCAGATGATTGCATGCCACGTTCTCTGGGCAAGGTAAACCAATGTGAGACTGCCAGCTTTGCTTTGAGGAAGTGTTACTAGCAGTGTCTCCATTAGATCATTTGACCTAATTTGATCTCTGCATATTGCAACATAATACAGCTTTTGCGTGTTCTGGTCATGTAGTTTATGGCCATCACTAAAACAATACCCCCCACATGCATAATGAACATGAAGTTCAAAAATATTCCTTCTGATAAACTGCTGCTTAAAACAATATTACTAATGCAACACCAAGGGACCAAAAAGAGAACAACACAGCCCACACATTTTCCACTAATAGTTAAGCTCTTTGTCAGTCACATGGTGAAACATCGAGTCAGGTAGTGTCCATCAAGTGATTGGCTGAAAGAAAAATTATCAAGAAGGTTACTTAAGATGGATCTACAACCAACAGCTTTCTCTTTTCATTAAGTGTGTATTGTATAATGAGCTATTAACTGACAGTATGAAGCCTTCATATTCATTTCAAAATATGATATCCTTTTTTTCACTCATCAAAGAATTTATATATTTTTTTGTTTTTTTTAGTGTGTGTACTTAGCATGGTAGTACACATATGTCATTTATAGACAAATGAACAAAAACGAAGGGGATGTATGCAAAATTTCTTTACAGAGTTATGAGAGATCAAGGTGTGGACTGCAGGGCTCCCCTGCTACACAAACTGCCTCCTAGGCAATAAGACTCTTGAAGGCGGGGGTCCTGAATATCTCGCCTTGGGGCCTCTTCGAGGAGTGACTGAATGAGGGAAGGTCCCAGTGACTCACATCCCCTGGCTTCGGGCTACTTTGGCAACCAGAGCTCTCCAGACAGCATTCACTACAAAGGGTACAGTCCCCAAACACGCTCTGTCCGGAACTGTGACAACAGCAGATTGACAAAAATAATGATGTCAGCTATGACCTCAACAGATAATAAAAAGACAGGGTCATCTTTTTGATAAAAGTTCATCTCTATCCTTATATTATGCTGCTTTTTGCCTGATTGAAACAACATGTATTTATAAAAAATATAAAAAATTTTTTTTGGTTTTGAAATTATCTCTCCATCTATGGTTACCTCTAGTATTGTATATTTTGCCTATTTGCTAAGACTCATAGTTCTTCACTGATAAATCACATTTACATGAAGAGGTGTACATATGGTAATTTATGACCAAATTTCCATGACCTGGGGATTGTACACTCCATTAAATTGGATTCCACCAATTCTAAGTCCACCAATTCTGAGTTCTAGACTGTAACACTTGTGAGACAGGCAAGCAGGTCCTTGTCCTGAAGGAATGTGTAGTCATTTTAATTTAGTAAGCTTTAAATTATGTGTGTGTGTGTGTTACACACACACATACACATATGTACTTTTTATTTGGTATGATGTTTCTTTTTGGAATCAGATATAAAGTACAATTAGATCCCATGTAATTCTAGAGGTATTCTTCCCAAACCACAGACATGTGTTTCTCATGAAAATATACAGATACAAGTAGAAGGATGAAGGCGTGGAGATTCGGAGATGGGCAGTCCCATGGTGTGCTTCCTGCAGAGGGAGCCCACTTCATAGCAGCTGGATCAACAGCACAAGATGGGCGTGAAGTGTCTGAACACAGCGAGGAGACAGCTGGTGGAGAGGAATTGGGAAGCTCATGTTACTCAACCTCTCTCCAGGTTGTAAAGTTGTCCCCAGTTACAGAGACAGAGTGAGAGAAGCTGCTGTACCAATGACACCCAGTATTCTCTGACAGTGCAAATTTCCTTCATTCCACCTCTCCCCCCCAACACACACACACTGCAAACACCCCACACGCCCCTCCGTGGAAGCATCTGGCACAACTCCTCTTCAATTCCTTTGGCTCACCAAAGGAACTAAGAGGATGCTGATTCCTCTATTAGAACGTGTCTCGTATGGAACACAGAGACATTGATTGCTCATTTACCCATCCATTCACTCATTAAGTGTGAACACTGAACACCCACCATGTCAGAACCTGCTTCACTGTCCCATGGGAACCTATCTCCTCTTCCTCATGTTACTTATGGAACTCTTTGGTCTTTTTGTGGGACAAATGCCTCTCAGCCAGATTTTTGCCTCTGGCTAATGTGAGCAACTTCTGGATCACTTCCTTAGAAAAGAAGTGTCTTGTCCTCCACCACCTTTCTCCCTCTCCAGGTAGAGGGATGCAGACATGATTCCAGGGAGCTAGCTCCAGCCTGCAAATGCGTCAGGGCAAATCTGAGGTCAGCAGGGCAACAGGGTAGAAGGAGCCTGGGGCCCCGTGTGACCCTGTGGAGCACAGAAGCCCAGCTGCCTTGGACGTCTGGCTCACGTCAAGCCTGCTCCATGAGAGAGAACAAAACTTCCACCTTGTTTGCTCAGCTGTGCTCTTGGGGAATTTCTTAGTCTATACCCTAGTGACTAGACCAACTTTGGTCGTGAAAGTATGGAAATCTGTATAAATATTTAATAAAACATGTTCTTAGGTATGAAATAATCCTGCCCTGTCCCTCTATTCATGCCTCTTTTCCTCCTTGTAACACCTTTTTTTATGGGCAGAAATTCTGTTTTTCTATTAAGGGTTTGCTCTAACCCTACGATGTAGTAGCTTTTGCCAGTTTAACCTCTCCCGACTGACCCTATGCCTTCTGCGCTGTTCCAGGTAAGATTAATCTCTTCCTTGGTGCCCCTCTCACAACACTTATTTTTGTCTAATATAAAAACTATGCATATGTTATATATTCTGCTAGAGGCTTCAGAACCCAGACTATCATCTTACTAATTTTTCTATCTCCCTGACATCTAGAGCAATGCCATCAATAACCCCATAAATGTTTATGAGCTATTCCTTGAATATAAGCTTTACTTTTTGTGAACTTCTCAGGCCATGGTAGTAGATGTTTTTCATATTTAATCTGAAGGCAATGTCTATATTTACTCCTTTTTCATTTATCAAGTGGAAGAGTAATTGTTATTCCAAAAATCGCAAGAGGAGGATATCTTCTTTTTTTCCAATCAGAAAGTACTAGCCTGCCTTGAAAACATATGCCAGAAAACTGACTATTGTTAGGATAAGATAATTATGATTGTAATAACCTGTTTAAAGGAAATGTCAGCTGCTCCTGTTTTATTTTTCACATAATAGAGCTGTGACCTGTCTCAGTATGATGTTTTCAGGACCCAGTATATATTTTTATTTCCCTACATGAATCTTTCATCTTTTACTGACATTTATTCTTTTTATGCAATTATCCTAAAAGGAAAACTCTGGCCAGGCAAATGGGTTATTGTCTGCCTCTGAAAAGACATTCATATCTCACCACTTAGCTTTCAAGTTCTGTGATCAGGAACCCTCAGGCCCATTTTTAAGGAGGTTTCAGGCTAGTTGAGCTTTACTGTCTCCCAAAATGTCCAAAATGAGATTATGTGATGGGCAAGATCAATTTACTGGAAGGTACTTAAGCGATAAATCTGGAGTTTTTTTGTCCAGTCACTGTTTCTTTCAAGCTTTGTGGAAGAAAATTAGGCTGCAAGAGCTTTGACAAATTAGATATTACAGCGTCTAATTGTGTGTGTTTTAGCTTATCACACTGAATCACGGCATTGTAACTGACTGTTAGGCCAACACGGCCTTCGCTTAATCAGCGCAGTGCCATTTACCCGCAATTAATCACCCAAGTGCAACGTCTTATTAAGGTCCCAGAAACGGGGAGGCTAGAGAGAGAGAACATGAAAGTCAGCTGATAAATAGGGGGAAACAGTGTGTTGTGCCAAGGGGGAGTCCTGAGGGCTTTGCCTCGTCCGAAGCTGCCGGAGCATCTAATGAGAACTCAGGCTTCATCTTCAGCTCCTGAGTGACGTCTGTCTCCGAGATGGCAGCCCCTGCCCACAGAGTACTTGAAACTGGTGGTTCATTTTACAGGTCTTTGCATCTCCACGAGTACCACATCCTGATTTTTATTTGAATTCTTCTTTGAATTTTTGGGCGATTTGTTTTCCTTTGCTATTTCTTTCAAGAAGAAAGGTACCTGACACAAAGTGAGTGGTACTTAAGACGAAATGACGTCACCATTTGGCACAGTGACAAAATATTTATGAAAAGGAAGAATTTGAACAGTTGATTCATGTGTTTACAAGAGGGTTTTTGTTTCTGAGGAAACACGCCAAGTGGAATGTTACAGGACCAAAAGAAAATGACTAAAGAGGTTTTTTCATTTTTATTTTGAACACCCAAGGGGGTACTATGCAAGTGGGTAGGCTGACAAGTCTGTTTAAGTCTCTTTCAAGTCAAAACCTGTGAAAAGTGGAAATAATTTTTCCCAAGTGGACCTAGAATAGAGATCCCTTGGCAGCCAGGACTCTGTGTCCCTCACGGCTTGTCCCCTGTGCTCTTGCCATGCCTGGCCCTGATAAATATTGTTTGACTGTCTGATCACAAAGAGTGCTGTGGTAAGTGGTAAACAGAAAAAAAAAGGCACACGAATGTGTCTTTCCATTAAGGAGTACCAGGTAATTACCATTCAGTTTGCAGACCTTATGTAATGCTTTGTAATGTATGATAAAACTTAACGTAATGACCATTGTTCAGACTCGGAATAAACATCACAGAGCCTGAGAACAAGGACCGCCTCTAACAAGGAGAATGGATTCAGTTTTCATACCCAGGGGAGATGCCACGTTTTGAGCAAGGCTCACTGAGATGGCTGTCTAGTTTACGTGGGCCTGCATGCTTCAGTACAGGGTCCACCAGCCACGTGTGGCTATTGAACTACCTGAGTGTCACTAGCCTAACTCGAGATGTTTTACCCGTGTAAAATGCATACCAGATTTCAGACTTAGTATAAAAAAAGAATGGAAACTCTCCCATTCAAATTTTGTTTATTGATCGCATGTCGAAATGACAGTATTTGTGCCGAATTAAATGAAATACATTATTAAACTTACTTTCACCTGTTCCTTTCATGCTTTCTAACGTAGCTACTAGGAAATTTAAACTTTGCAAAAATGACTTGCATATATTTATATTAGACATTGCTGGTATAGACCAATAAAGAGTTACTTCTGTATCATCGCTGACCTGGACCAGATGTGATCCAGTAACTCAGAGGTGAACCCCTTCCTGACCCATTGTAATCTCCTAAACCAGGCTTTTAGCTCTTAATCAAAGAGATAGAGTTGTTGTAATACTGAACAGAAAATAAATCTAATAACATTTACAGTATACCTGACAATGAAAGGATTACTTGTAGCAAGACAGGAATTGGCACTGTTCAGCTCGAAGGAGAGGATGACAAAACACAGTTTAATAGGCACCTTTTGGGGACATAAGAAGACCAGTTAAGCCCGCAGCACAGAGGTTGGAGGTTAACTCAAATGATTTCTTAAGCGTGGGGGTTGTTTAACGCTTGAGACAGGTTGTGACTCTTCTTTTTCTGGAGGGCAATGATAATAAGGTGAGGCCTCCTCCAAAGCCCTAGATAAGAATAAGATTGGAGAAGACAATTTAAGACAGTGACCCCAGTATCAGTCCTTATTCTGATACTTGGAGAGCTCCTGAGAGTTGGTGACAAGACAGGACAAGATTACTAGCCTTTTCAAACACAATGAACCTCTCCTTGGAGCCACCTTTCATTTCTGGGCTTAGATGTTAATGAAACGCACTTTAAAATGTGTTGTTTTGTGATACCTCATCATTTTCTTATATTTGCATTTAAAATTCATCTGAATGTTGTATCTGGAATTGGATTAAAATCTCCTCAAGATCTGAAACAGTGTCTTATCATACTCCTTTGTATTATTATATGCCCTTGTGTACATATAGTTGTATTTATTATATGATTAAATGTGTATATACACTGTAGGACATAATGGCCACTCAAAAATATTTGATGAATGAATAGATATATGTTGAGTAAATAATACAAAAAAATCAAACATGTCCGTACTTCCACAGCTTAGGTGAAGAAAGCAGATACAGTGTGGCTACCTCTCCAATTCTGGCCCGATATATTTTTATAGGAAAACCTTGGTGAGCAAATGCTGCCTTTAAATGCAATAAAATTTGGATTTTTTTTTTTGCCAGTGAGATAGAGTATTAGTAAGTGATCAATAGTCTCTCTAAAAATATTGACATCTCTTGCAAGACAAGTCCTCCTGGTGGTATGGCTTTAAAGTACAGGACGAAGAAATGGTCAGTATGTATATCAACATGGAAAAGCCGATTGGAACCACAAAGCTCTAAAAAGACATTCCACTTAAATGTTAAGAAGAAGTCTGTGATCAAGTTAAAAGCATGGTTTATAACCTGGGATACATTACCTGAAATCTATATCTAAGATAACTTTTTGAGTGGAAGCCTTTGCGGTTTGTTTTAGACAAATGTCTCTGGCCTCCATTTTTACAGTGTTTCATAAACTCCTTGCTGATATCTTTGGTGGATCACAAGTTCAGTTTTTCTATGTTTATATCCATGCATCACATTTTAAATGGAAACATCTGAGTTTTCAGTGGCGATGAGCCCATCCTAAGTGAGGAAGTAGTGTTCACATAACACATGGTATAATAACCAGGTGTGGCCAAAATAATGTACATCCATACACATCTGAGTTCCTGCCACTAAAGGAAGTTAATAGCAGCGTTCATCCCTCATGGAAATGTATTTGGCCTTATTCTCACTCTGGTACTGAAGAAAAGTAATTTTAGCTTGGTCTTCCTATAAAGAATCTATTGTTTCTCTTTCTTAAACTATCAACTTCACAGCCAAACATTTTAAACAATGTTGACATTGGTTAATTTCAAGCCATTTACTCTACCTTTGGCTGGACAGGTCCCTTTAATTTCAGTGCTAGCCCCCAACTATTTGGCCTTTTTTATAAAGGTCACATATTTTCCTTCTAAATAGAGTTGCCCTAGCTGTGTCAGAAAACATGTGTCTCCATTCTTCCAAGTGAGAGACTCACATTCTCACCGATGAGGATCCTGTGTGAGCCACTCAAGCTGTTGTTACTTCTTTGGGGGGAACCGGGGGTGGGGGACAGCCGCCAGTACCTGTATAAAAGTCAACCTAAGTCTATCCAGGTATCCGCACATTACTTTGCCAGAGTGGCAATGCTGGTTTCGGGTATGAGGTTTACCCCAATGCCTAGAACACCTCTTTGCTCCTATAAGCAAACCATATGAAACCAAAAAGGTAAAAACAATATAAATCTTACTGTCTTTCCAAGAGGTTAGTGGAATTGTACTTTTAAATATTAGGAAAACATACTTCAGCTCGTATAGTACTAAAGTGCTTTTTTGGAAACCCCCATGATACTCCTAAATGTCCTAAAAACAAAATCCTTCTTCCTCGCCCAACCCCCACCTTCCTTTGAATGAACAGCCATTGCTTGGACCAGCCAATGTAATCCTTAGAACTTTTATCAACATGAGAGGTCCCAGCCTAAAGCAGGGAATGTGTCTTTTTTTTCCCCTTTATTTGTTTTCTTTTCAAGATATCAATGATAGGCCCCTATCAAATGTACAGTTTAGTGAGACGGATGACACTTCACGAACTGGCAGTTCAAGGAAGTCTCCCCCAGCCTGTTTACACGAACACGTTTTAGAACAGCCATTTAGCTTCCAGCCGGCTCTGCCCTGCCGCCCGGCACCAAGGGGAGAAGCAGTCAGCGGGCCTGCGGGTCGCTGATAAACGATCCCCCCGTTTGGCAAACAAGGAAGCAGAGCGGTCAGGGCTCTGATTTATGTTTTATCTGTCACTAAGTTTTCAGTCAAGTCGGGCACCCAGCCTGAAATGACTTGGTTCAGTTATCACCTCAGATGCCACAGATTTCCTAAGTGAGGCAGATTCTTTGGAGACTTTAAGACAGAACTTCCTTTCACCTCTTGGAGGAGGTGAGCGATGCCGCTTTAAAACACCCGCATCTGGCTCCTAAACCTGAGCCTACAGACCAGCCCGGCGGGGGCGGGGGCTCCATCCCGGGGCCAAGTCTTAATTGCCTGGGGTACTCTTTGGGAAACACTAAACCAGTCTTGATAAGATAATTACAGGAATGCCTGAAGTTTAAAAAAAAATGTCAGTACCTAGAAAGTATGTGTTAGTATGAAGATTGCATATTTCTCTTCTACGAAGATTTACCTAAAAAGGAAGCCTTCTACAAGCAGTTCGTTCAGATTCTGAATAAAATACAGGTTGACTTTATAAAATGAAAAGTAACTCAAAGAAGGAGATAATCTATCTTCAGTGAGAAAAAGAGTGTTGGTGGACCCAAGAAGAAAGCAAAAACCTCGGGGTGCTTTGTGACGGATGCCTCCACATGGCGCTGGGGTCAATGGCAGCTTAGCTCTATAAAAGCAAGGGAGTGTGTCCTTATCTAGTAAACCAACACGAGTTAGTAAATGAAAGCCCTCCAGACCCTTCCCCAACCTGTTCCCAGTAGTTCCCCCAAGTTTAAATTGGCTTGTCGTTTTACAAGGATGGATGGGTATTATTTTTAAGCTTTTATTGTACAGTGGAAGAATGTGTGTCACCAGTGAACTTTCCCATGGAGAAGGGAACAGCAATGAATCATACACAGTGTTCACACTCCCGAGCCTCTTACATATTATAGAAGGTTATGTTCTACTATCTTCTCTCCCCGTTGTGTTTTCTTTCCAAACATCCTAAGACAAGAAGTGGGGAAGGTCATTGGAAACTATCTTTTGCAAACAACAGTAGCCTCTCTCCTGAATTCTCAATTGTACACTCTTTTTGGGATCTGACATGGACTACAAAACTACCTAGGCAATGCCCCTGAACCCCTGAAGAATGTCCTTCAGTGATGCCCCCGCCCCCCTCCTTCAGGAAAAAATCCCAACTTGTCATGAACCCTAGACTTATAGGATCTGCCACTGCCTACCGTCTGGGCTCAGCCATGGCCACTTCCCGTGGGCACTTCTTACATAGTTGATGCTGAAGAAAGTTCCTTCAATACCTGAAGGCCTTGAATATTCCATGCTTTTACCCCATATTGGTTTCACCCCTCTCTATATGAGAGCAAGGATTTTTTTAGAAGATCAGTTTTGATCACCAGTTTTCCCCAGTGCCTAAAAGCATTCCTTGGACTGAGTTGGTAGCTGTTAAAGGACTAAGTGTTAACTGAATAATATGTACATGCTGTTCCTGTAGTCTGGAAAAACCCTCTTCTCTGTTCCCCTGATGGAATTTGACATATTTCAAATTTGGGTCACTTCAGGGATGTGCTCTATCTCCCGTCTCCAGGTCCAGGTGAGGTGTCACTGCACAGTGTGTAGAGCATCCACTGTGGGCTTCCGTGTTGTCTGCTCAGCATTTTAATTGTCTGTACCTGCTAGCGGACAGAGAGCCCCGGTGCTGGGTGCTCTGGTCTATCTGAGCGTCTGAGCAGTGTAATGAGTGGCTGGTCCTTTCCACGCCCACAGGCTGGATGACTTGCTCCCTGATTGGCCTGTCGGATCTCTTCTCCCCCGCCCTCTCCCTCACGCTGATCTCTCCCTGTGGGCTTCCTTACTGGTCCTCTGTACACAGTGTGGGCCCTAGCCCTTCACACTGTTCTTGCTGCCCGATCACCCTTCCTTCACATGTTGCTCTGCCTATAATTCCCTCACTGCTTTTGCTTAGATAGCCACCTCTCAATGAGGTCTTCCTGCTCACCCAGCCTGCCCCCATTCCCGATCCTCTCCATTGTTATTACCTTCCAACAAACCGAAGAATATAGATAGAGGTTCAGTGCCCATCGTGCACCTCCCCACTTGAATGTAAGTTTCACAGAAGCAAGGATCTTTGTTTGTTTAAGTCACTGAAATATCTTATGCATCTCAGTATCTGAGACATACTAAGAATAAGGCCTGGAACACAGTAGGCAATTAGTACGTTTGTTGAATAAACAAATGCTCACTGTGTATCTGTACATATATGTATTTATATATACCCATAAATTTATATTTACTGTTTCAACCTATATATATAATCAATTACATAGTTGAATGGTGTTATTATCTACCTTAACACACGTCTTTTCTTTCCCTTAATAAGGCTATAAAAATGTTTTCAATGCTTCTTTTGAAGGCCAGTATACAGCCTAATGGAAGTCACAGTCTATTTCTTAATGTGCCTTTAAAATCAAATTATTTGCCTTTATAAAGAATAATTTCTTGGGCTCAAACTTTTCACAAACTTGCAATCTTGTCTCATAAGCCACAGTTTATAGCTCCTGTTTAAACCCATGGTTGATATTAAATTGGTCTTCTCCACATTTGATGACTTCAATAAAAATCATGTTGTAAGCTCTTAAATTCCTCCATGCAGTTACACTACACATTGGTCAACTGAGAGAAAGATGGCAGAGCTGGGCCAGGACTCCTGAGCCCTGCCTTCTGAAGCTCCCTCTTGCTGTACAATTACATAAAAGAGTTCATGTTGCCTGTAAAAATATTTTCACTTTATTTATTTACCCACTTTTTAGCACAGATATATATTTTTAATTTTGGTATCATTAATCTACAATTACATGTGCAACATTATGGTTACTAAGCTCCCCACTTCATCTAGTCCCCCCAACATATCCCATTACAGTCACCGTCCATCAGTGTAGTGAGATGCTATAGAATCACTACTTGTCTTCTCTGAGTTGTACAGCCCTCCCCGTGCCCCCCACCACATTATGTCTGCCAATCATAATTCCCCTTTTTCCCACTTGTTCCTCCCTTCCCACCCATCCTCCCCAGTCCCTTTCCCTTTGGTAACTGTTAGTCCGTTCTTGGGTTCTGTGAGTCTGCTGCTGTTTTGTTCCTTCAGTTTTTTTCTTTGTTCTTATACTCCACATATGAGTGAAATCATTTGATACTTGTCTTTTTCGGCTTGGCTTATTTCACTGAGCATAATACCCTCTAGCTCCATCCATGTTGTTGTAAATGGTAGGATTTGCTTTCTTCTTATGGCTGAATAATATTCCATTGTGTATATGTACCACATCTTCTTTATCCATTCATCTACTGATGGACACTTAGGTTGCTTCCATTTCTTGGCTATTGTAAATAGTGCTGCAATAAACATAGGGGTGCAAATGGCTTTTTCAAGCTGGGCTGCTGCATTCTTAGGGTAAATTCCTGGGAGTGGGATTCCTGAGTCAAATGGCATTTCTATTTTGAGTTTTTTGAGGAACCTCCATACTGCTTTCCACAATGGTTGAACTAATTTGCATTCCCACCAGTAGTGTAGAAGGGTTTCGCTTTCTCCACATCCTCGCCAACATTTGTTGTTGTTTGTGTTTTGGATGCTGGCCATCCTTACTAGTGTGAGGTGATATCTCATTGTGGTTTTAATCTGCATTTCTCTGATGATTAGCGATGTGGAGCATCTTTTCATGTGCCTGTTGGCCATCTGAATTTCTTATTTGGAGAAGTGTCTATTCATATCCTCTGCCCATTTTTTAATTGGATTATTTGCTTTTTGTTTGTTGAGGTGCGTGAGTTCTTTATATAATTTGGATGTCAACCTCTTATCAGATACGTTTTTTATGAATATATTCTCCCATACTGTAGGATGTCTTTTTGTTCTACTGATGGTGTCCTTTGCTGTACAGAAGCTTTTTACTTTGATATAGTCCCACTTGTTCATTTTTGCTTTTGTTTCCCTTGCCCAGGGAGATATGTTCATGAAGAAGTTGCTCATGTTTATGTCCAAGAGATTTTTACCTATGTATTTTTCTAAGAGTTTTATGGTTTCATGACTTACATTCAGGTGTTTAATTCATTTGAGTTTACTTTTGTGTATGGGGTTAGACAGTAGTCCAGTTTCATTCTCTTACATGTAGCTGTCCAGTTTTGCCAACACCAGCTGTTGAAGAGGCTGTCATTTCCCATTGTATATCTATGGCTCCTTCATTGTATATTAATCGACCATATATGCTTGGGTTTATATCTGGGGTCTCTAGTCTGTTCCATTGGTCTATGGGTCTGTTCTTGTGCCAGTACCAAATTGTCTTGATTACTGCAACTTTGTAGTAGAGATTAAAGTCAGGCAGCATAATTCCTCCTGTTTTATTCTTCCTTCTTAGGCTTGCTTTGGCTATTCAGGGTCTTTTGTGGTTCCACACGAATTTTAGAACTATTTGCTCTAGTTCATTGAAGAATGCTATTGGTATTTTGATAGGAATTGCATTGAATCTATAGATTGCTTTAGGCAGGAAGGCCATTTTGACAATATTAATTCTTCCTATCCATGAGCACGGGATGTGTTTCCATTTATTGGTTCCCTCTTTAATTTCTCTCATGAGTGTTTTGTAGTTTTCAGAGTATAGGTCTTTCACTTCCTTCTTTAGGTTTATTCCTAGGTATTTCATTCTTTTGGATGCAATTGTGAATGGAATTGTTTTCCTGATTTCTCTTTCTGCTAGTTCATCATTAGTGTATAGCAATGAAACAGATTTCTGTGTATTAATTTGTATCCCACAACTTTGCTGAATTCAGATATTAGATCTAGTAGTTTTGGAGTGGATTCTTTAGGGTTTTTTATGTACAATATCATGTCATCTGCAAACAGGGGCAGTTTGACTTCTTCCTTGCCAATCTGGATGCCTCTTATTTCTTTGTATTGTCTGATTGCCATGGCTAGGACCTCCAGAACTATGTTGAATAAAAGTGGGGAGAGTGGGCATCCTTGTCTTGTTTCCAATCTTAGGCGAAAAGCTTTCAGCTTCTCACTGTTAAGTATAATGTTGGCTGAGGGTTTGTCGTATATAGCCTTTATTATGTTGAGGTACTTGCCCTCTATACCCATTTTGTTGAGAGTTTTTAAGGATTGGTACATTTTTAAAGGGAAGGAGGGTAGGTTATTGAAAACCTTATAGGCTGGGTGGTTGCAGGATGATCCCTAGGTTGCAGGAATAGGATACTGTGGGTGATCTGGGGCCTTGAGGACTGGGCAGAGCCTGAATAATTCAAAAATGTAAAGGGCTTTACAAGGAATCTTTAATTTACCAAATGCAGTTGTAATATTCCAAAAACTTCATAGTGGAGGTTTTCTTTTTAATATGTTAAACTGTTCCCTAGCTTGATCTTCAATGTTTGTAGACCATGGGGCCCTGTCCTCCACTCACTTGGACTTCAATTTACCCAATGCCTCAATGGAAGAATATCAGAGACCAAAACAGGGGTCTCATGCAGGACAGCAAGGATTTCGTAGAAACGAGTTAGGGTTTTTTTGCACCACTAGACTCTCTGGCTTGGAAATGGAGCTGGAGAGGTACCAGGTGGGTGGGAGCTCACCGCATCTCAAAGCTCAGCTGGAGCAGGCAAGCAGTCACTTTCTGTTGCCAGCACCCAGAAACCCCATGCGAGCCCAGGGACCATCTAAGCTGCTTTCAGGTACACAGCAAACATCACCTGTCCGTCAGAGGGACTGACAGCTGTCCATCTCTCTGTTCATCACTCTCTGTTTGAGCTCGGAACAGATGGTTTAGCCAATACATTACAAGGGGTAAGTGACCTACCACAAACACAGAGGCTTTTCTTCTTCTAAAAACTCAGACCCACTGACAGTCATGCCTAGGCCAGAGGCTGTCAAAGGCACAAGGTGAACTGGAAGTTAAAAATTATCCTCTACATTTACATGAGCTAGACACCACAGCAGATACAAAAAGTGAAGCAGACACTCATTTCCACTTATTCTTCAATCGCTTTGATGATTCACAGCAACGCAAGATGTTGGCTTCAGTCATTTGGATAAACTGAAGCTGGATCATTCTAGTATGATTCCAGAATGTAAATTATATAATTTATATATATATATGTAAATGATAAGGTTTTAAAGAGAGTCTGTGAGTCTGAGACCCTGGTCTGGGCAGCAGGTGCGTGAGTGGACACACATGTCGAGACTCACCAAGCTGTACACTGAGATGTGCCCGTTTTATTGCATGTGCTTCAATGTCGATGATAAATAAAGCCGTGAGTTTAAAGAAAAAAATGTTAAATATACAACATTGTATTATCTGTGCCATATATATATATATATATAAATATTATGGTAAATTGCAGTTTGCTATGTATTTAGTTTGTGTCAGGTGTATATTAATAAACTCCAGAAGACTGCCGTGAAACATTTATTCATGTTTAGGATTTGAGGCAAGAAGCAGCCATTAAATAAAGATAGTATCCTAATACAAGTGTCAAAATGATGAATGATATCAGTATCGTAATACTTGCAGACAGCAGACGTCACCGGTGTTAACAAGATTGTGACTATTTCATGAACAGATTGTGTCTTTCAGGGAATATGGTCTGATTCTCAGAGCTGGCCCTTCCTGGATGACTGCTTTTCCAGTTGTCATCTAGGAGAACCCCAGAGCACCTAACAGCTGCTTTTTGGGTAGAAAATGGAACAAACAACTCCTCCTACCGCATTTGGGAATCTGAAGTGAGACGTTATGTTCTCACATCCTCATTTCTGAGGTCTGCCTGAGGATGTCACTGCTTCTGACCCTGAGTTTGGGAAAGAGATTTTGAAATGTGTTGTTACGTATTTATAGGCTGCCCCAGAATGCCTCATCAAAAACTTAACACTTTTTCCATCAACTTTATTTTTAGAGGAAACAGTTTAGAAATATCCATGTGTTCAGTCACTGCCAAGAATAGTCGTGAGAAAACACCTAAAATATGTACAGCTTATGTTATACCATTGCCTGATAAATTAGCACAAGAAAAAAGTGCAAAACGTGAAGAATACTTAATGATGGCAGGATATTTTATCACACTGTAGCAGTACAAAAATCGTCTGGAAGTCTTGCCAGAAAATTTTGGGGACAAAATTCAACAGTCCATTTCACATGCTATATATATGTGGTCTTACGAGCATCAGATCGGAAAACGCATTTGGAGATCCAGACTGGAGGCATGCAGGATCATCGCTGAGACCCTGTGTCCCAATTTTTAAAAGAATTTTTAAATGTACCCAAAAGTACAAACAACTTTACAATGTGCCCTATCTATCCCTCACCGAGTTTCAACACCGATCAACATATGTGACAGTTTTTTTTCTTTTAGATGGCTCCCCTAGCATTTTTTTCAGGAGTATTTAAAAAAAAGAATCCCAGATATCATGTCATTTTGCCTGTAAATATTGTGAGCATGCAACTTTAAATTCTAAGGACTCCTTTTTTTAATTAACTACAATGCCCCCATTGCAACAGAAGTGATAATTGCTGAATAATATCTGTATACACATTTCCAGTCTGTATTCAAATTATCCCGATCACCTTGAAAATGCCTTTTTATGACTAGTAGGTTTCAATAAGGATCCAAATCAGATCAATAAAGACAACTATTGCATGTTAGTGCTGTGTGGAATCTTAAAAAAATAAAAGGTAAGACTCATAGAAACAGAGAGCAGAAAAGTGGTTGCCAGTTGCTGGAGGGTGAGGGAAATAGGGAGAAGGTAGAAAACAGGCACAAACTTTCAGCTTTCACATTAAAAGGTCTGTAGTTGATAACTACAGTGACTGTAGTTGATAACAGTGATTGTATAAGTGAAATTTGTTAAGAGAGCAAAACTTAAATATTCCCACTAATATATGCATACACACACACACACACACACACACACACACACTAATTAACTAGGTGGAAGGAATCCTTTCACGCTGTATACATAAATCAAATGTCCCATGTACACTTTAAATGTCTTATAGTTTTTCAGTTATAATTCAATAAAGGTGGACAAAATAGTAAGATGGATACATGGCACTTTTTTGCTAGTCTTTCATTAATTCTGTCGTAGTCCTCCCCCACCCCACTCGCTTTGCAACGTGGATCTTTTAGGGGGATTTGGTCTACTGCTTCCCGGGCTGCCGTCTTCATTCTTTGGATATTGCTAGAGGCTGGCATTCAGGGCTAGAGGCTTGGTCACCCTCACGATTGATCATTCACAGTGGTGCCGATTGCTTACTGCAACCAACCACGGGGGACCCATCTGGTCACCATGCTCTTAGCATGGCGAAGATTGATCAGTGGGATCGACGAGCTCAGCCTCATTCTCCATTATAATGCTCCCCATCGTCCCCCAAGTCTTTAACATGAGTGGATGACTGCTTCATAGACCCATTATTTCACTGAGGTTGGCAAAGTCATGATTCCCTAATTTCATCATTTCTGGAATTCCTTTATGAAAGGAATGCTATTCTATCAATAACTTAGTTACCCTGAAATACACGGCTCTTTCCCTCTGTACAAAGGAAAGTTTCTCAGCTCAGTTGTCTCCAGAAAACCCCTGGAGCCTGGCAGCCATGTGCTTTACTTCAACCAGGTTGTCTTTCAAAACAGTGCAATGCCTTAGCCAAGCAGTGCAGGAAACTGCAGTATGATTAGAGTCCGCCTAAATCTCTAAATTCAGTTTGCTGCCCAAGGTGCAAAATTCTTCAAATAATCTAAGTTTTTGTTTTTGTTTTGCCTTTAATTTTGATTATCTAGGCCCCAGTAGGTATATTCTAAGAGTTAATGTTACTCAGGCCCTTAAGCTCCTGGGGCCAGTGTAGAGCTAATCGATATTTTGGAACTAAAGTGCCAAAGAATTCCATGAGCACACTTGGCAGAGGATACAGGTGGGTGACAACTGAGGTGGGAAGAGCAGAGGCTGCTTCCTCTGGCCCTTTCTCCACTCAAACCTAGCCCTGGGGTGCTGGCTGGCCCAGTACAGCCATCCTGGAATTGGCCTAACTGGTTACCGGCCTCTCTCCCTTCCTCCCCCCCCCTCTCTCCTTTGTCTTTTATTGCCCTTTGACTCATCCAGGTCATTCATTTTTAGATTTTATGCGCATATTTTTCACTATCAAGTCACTGTGGCCTTCTGGAAATACTTGTCAATTTAGAGGAGGTTTGCTGATGATTTTCTCTTATGAATTAATTATAGTAGACCCTCATGTAACACTCAATCTGTGAGCCAGACAGGGTCCTAAGCACTTTACACAGAACAACTCTCCATGGTGTGCTGAGGATACGCTAATCAGTGCCCTTTTAGATAAGAAGATTGAAATACCGAGAGGAGATTGACTTGCCAGTGTCGCATGAACGACTGAGGGCAGGGCTGTGAACCCAGGCAATGTGGTTCCCACTAGCCTCAGAGCCACCGGAGGTTAGTTTGATCTATAATTTGCTTCTGGGAGCTGGTGCCATGAGGGGTTGGAAAGACCTGGGGCTTCATCTTTGAATGTCTGCAGTTTAATCTTGAAACTATGATAATGGTATGAAGCTATTCCCAGGTACTGTAATGGAGTGAATTTCTAAAGTAAACAAAACAACTAGTATAGAGATCTATGATAAATTAAAGTGGTACTTAAGGTTGTCCTTGAAGGTAATAAAGTGGGAAACGGTGTATTACCATTACAGTGACTGCGTTTAGCATCGGTTACAGTTTCTGGGCTATTACTGGAGAGAATGCAAAACTAAAGAGCAAAAGGCATGAACCGAAGGTATGATACTCATGTTAGAAAGTACAGATTAGAATCTGCACTATACACACCACGTGAAGAAATATTCTATACGAAAACCACAAATCTGAGAATGCCATGACTTTACACAAAAAAGTTGAGCTATTATCCCCACCAGCACCCAGCCTTTCGAAAATTATCTTCTACAAAACTGGGAGTTACTGAAGTCAAAGAAGGAAGCCTACTGAGTCTGAGACACTGGAGATTCTCAGTCCTGTGCTCACACATCATGCTCCCGATTTCTTCTTGGGGTGGAGGTAATGTTTCTCCCCAAGTGGCATACGGTTGTGTGGCATCGAAAGGTACCTGGTGTGGACAAGGCAGAGACCACCAACCTCTAGACAGGCTTGGAACCCCAGTCTCGGGAGGTGAAAGGTCACAGCCTCACGTCCCAACACTGCCTTGGGTCTGTTTCTCATTACCAAATAATTTCCAGCAGCTCAGGCGTGGCCTGGTTTTCCAGAAGCAGTTCTGAGGGAAAGGCGAGTTCGAGCAGGAGAAAGGGTGTTTTCTGTGTAGTGGCTTTTTGATGACCTATGGCAAGACGGCAACGCCGTCCCCGTCCTGGTCACAGGATACATGTGGCTGTGGAGTGACCCGGGTGCTCCTCGGAGGACAGAAGCTCATCGTGAGGAGAGAGGAAGAAACTAAGGATACGCCACTAGGAAGTCCAGCAAACTCAGACCACCCCCCCCCTTTGCTAGCGCCGTGGGCAGGCGCAGTCCCCAAAGACGGGGGTGAGAACCACATTCCTTCACCGAGGTGAAGGACCACCATTCAAAACAAATAAGAAATCCTAATGTGTAAATCCGGGACAAGCCTCCATATGGTATAAAATGAGAGCATTTTCTCTCTAGACCTTTGGTAAAACAGTTTCTTACTAGAATTTCTGTGCAAGAAAGTATTAACACACCTTTGCCACGGAACTTCTCCCCTGATATATGCACCGACACATCAGTAGTTCAATGATGCTCCCCCTGTTTGGGTAGCTCCGAGTGTAAGAAGGATGCTACTGGAGAAGTCGGAGGTCCTGGGGACACCTTGCATGGCATCCTTATAGTGGACAAAGCCATTACTCAGGAAAGTGCTAGAACAGCCCAAAACACAAATATTTCATTGTTTGCCCCGAACGAGGCAGTGGCCCAGGGCCGGCCATTCCTCTGACATCATTTCTGACACAGCTGGTGCGGGTTTGGCATCAGGGCTCCCTCAACAACAGCGGTGCCAGAACTCCTCTGGACGCGAGGTGGCTGGGGACATGAACGTGTCAGTGCTTCTAGGAGGTGAGAGTGTCTGCTCCAGGTTCCCTGCACACATCCAGCTGGGATCACCTGTGATTCTTTCCGAGGGAGTCTTGTGAAGCTATTTATGGAGTTCTGGGACAGGTGAAGAGCAGCTTCCTGCAGGGAACATGGCTGGGGTGGGAAGGGAAGGCCCGTGAAGGATACAGAGTAGAGACAGTGTGTTTGTGCAAATGTGGTAAAACAGTTGGCTTGAAAGGATGCACTGGGGCGGGGCCTCCGCGGAAGCCAGAGCCACCTTTTCCCTGAAGCTTCAGTTTGGCTGTGCCACTGACCCGCTGCCCGGACCGGGAGAATCACGTCACTTCAACTTAAGCAAGAAGGGAAATGGTGTTTAATTCACTCACGCACAGGAAAATTGGGTGGAAAAGACCAAGATGTGCTTTGAGATTTTTTTTGATAAAAGGATGATATATTCATAAAGGTCTTATTTCTGTAAGGTGTTCTCCCCACCTCCCCTCCTCCTCCTCCTCACCTGTCAGCTGCCACAGACATAAAACTCACCGCAGTGCCCAGCCCCCTTCATTCTACTTTCCAGGCAAACTTTGGATCTGTGAATGGAAGAGTCGGTGGTGCACCTTCTTTATTCAGTTGAGGAAATGCACACAAAAGAAGTCTGCAGACCTTAAAGACAGACAAACAATGTTATTATTTTCCTTTTTTTATTGAGAAAGTACAGCAGAAGCATGAACTCCCAGGAAGGACATGGGGCCAGAAAACTGGGTTTGAATCCTGCCTCCCCTATGTAGCAGCTGGTGACCTTGCATAAATTACTAAACATTTGCACTTCTGTCCCCTCCTTTATAAAACAGGAATGAAAATAAGAGTCATCTCACAACCTTACAGTGTTGTAAGGATTGAATTAATAAGCTACTTAGAACAGTGCTGGGCACATGGTAAATATTTCCTATTTATTTGATACTAATATTAAGGGAAGAAACTCAGTTAGACAGGAGATCTCTTTTCCAACATGGACTTCAATGCACTTTTCCACGTGGACAGGGGGAATGCAACACATCTTATGTGAATTAACAAAAATGTTAATGGGTCTGGGCATTTTAACACTACACAGAGAAAGGATACGCAGTTTCCATAGCAAATCTCAGGCTTTTCTGGTTTCCTGCAGGGACAGTCAGGGCTGTGTGCCAGCCAATTTCAGGAGAAGGGAGACCGCTGCTCTGCTGCAGCTGTGAGTGCCTCCAGGTTCATTTCAAGCTGTTCTCCTAAGAGTTTAATGGTAGGTAACTACCTGCTTTCTCAGAAACCTGGGGGGTTGGGTGGGGCTTCTAAATGTGAAAGAAAGTAGGCCACACTGTTTAATATCTATTTTCTTGAGCGCTGTACTAAATGAAGTCATCACACCTGTTAATGCTCTGTTTCCCTCACACATACACTTACGTGGGACGGTGTCACTTTGTGTTGCAGCTGGAGGTGCCTCGGTTCATCGATCTGCTTGGAAAGGTTCACTGCTTCTTGGATTCTCTCTGTAATCATGGTGTGCTTTGCACAGATAAACAATACCTTGATTTTGGACTTCTGGGCTGAATAATCAGCTTTACGGAGGTGTTAAAAGAAGTGTGGGCAATGTGCGGAAACCGGTGTTACCGACCGAGATTTGAAGAAATACCAGTTCCCAGTGTCTCCATCTAGATTATTATTAATGCACAATTATTCTTCCTCAGGAGAATTTCCATCTGACCTATTTCCATCCTGACCGACTTCCATCAACCCACAGTGAGACTTCCTACTTGTGAAAACAAGACTGCTTTAACATGCATTGCTCTGGGTTCACATGAGGGAATAATGTGTAGGTCCTTGCAGCTTTGATCTCTAAGTAGCAGTTTACTTCCCCAGTTTCTCTCTGAGAGCCTCCTTTGAAGGCATTCCCTAAGGGTTCATACCCTTTCACCTCAACTTATGGGGACCTATGTGCCCCTGAGCAGGGCTCCTGCCTTTCCCTAAACTGTAAATTTTAGTCACATCATCAACTCATTACCTGTTTCACATTTGCATTAAGGGGTATGAGCTGCTTGAAGTTTTTAGATAAATATGAATCCTCATATTTACCCAATTAACCATTGCTTTCTTTGAGATAACCACCCCAAGTCTGCAATAAATTGCTCTCAGAAAATGTTTGGAGTTATGCTAGATTATAGTTTAAACATTTATATTCAAACAATATTTATCAAAGTCTGTAAGTGGGAACAAGTGATGGAAGGGGAATTAATTTTTTGACAGCCTATGAAGTCTCAGGTATTACTCTTTATTTGAATTATTTTACTTAATCCCTACCACAAGCATGTGAGGTTTTTAAGTAATAAGAATAAGGAAAATGGAATTACCAGAAGGAGGGAATTGCACTCATTACAAGAGATGATATTTGATTCTAGATAAAACAATGAACTATTCTGCATTTCTAGTATAGAAGGGTTTTATGAATATTTACAACATACTGTTTATTTTTAGTCCCATCTTTTTTTTTTTCATCAACAAGATTTATTAAGATTTAGTCTGTGGAGCCCGTTATGATAGGCACTGGAAAACGGAGAGATCTGATTCCCATCTTCAAAGATGGGAATTTAGTGGGAAAGAGAAAATATGCATCCCACACTCTTAATAACCACGTCACCCTATAAAACAGACTGTGGGACAAACAGGATGTGGGTCAGCATGCCTTTATGGAATACCTCTTGGAGGAGGGGACAGTTACGCCAGGCCCTCAAAGATGGGAAGGAATATGCTAGGAGAAGGCAGAGTCTCTCACCATCCCAGGCCGGAGTTCAGGACCCTGCAGTCAGGGACGGCACACAGCTCCCCAGCCTGCACATGTGCTCCCACCCCGGAGCAGTGAGGTGGAGAGTCTGGGCTTAATGCAAAGAAGATGATGTGGAAATTCCATGAGCACCCAAGGATCATGATGATGAAGTACTTAAAAGTCACCGGACCAAAAGGGACTATACATGATGACACAGTCTGGAGGATAATTAGGGCAACTTAAGCCTGAGGTGATAAAATATGGTTCCAGAAGTGGATAGTTCACCTAGGGGTTTTGAGGAATAGAGTCTGGTGACTCATTAAAACTGTGAGAGCTAATGGAAAGTTTCAATTGATAATTACTTGATTTGGAGAAATGGTTCTGCAATGTATCTGATTTTCGGGGAGAAATCGGCTTATCTCATACAATTGGTCCTGATGTTAGCAGAACTGAGTCAGTTAAAGAGAAGAAGTGTTAGGAAAATGGTATATACATGTAGTTTAAACATTTTCATTGTTTTGAAAATAATAAATGTTTATTCATTTACCAATATTCAACGTAATTTTAAGCCTTTCCTTTCATGGGTATGTTCATCGGAGTTCTAAGTCATCCTTTTGTGTAAATCACACCCTAACGGCATTATTTGCAATTTCAGGTTAGCTTTTTTCCCCCAAGTGAACTAAAAAGAATTACAAAACGGTATGATCAAAAATTCATCAACACTTTGGGTTTTTTTCCCAAAAAAAAACAAACAATCTCTCAAAGTTTTTTCATCTACACCACATTCAACAGCAGTCATTTCAGTGACTCGTCTTTATTTCATCTTTCTAAACCATTCCCCTTAGTTTTCGCAGAAATAAATCTTTCTTTTTACACAGATATTTTACTGAGTCACATAATAGCAAACTAAGTTACGGGCAAATAACAAAAAGTACAACTGGCATAAATAGTTTTAGAAAAGGCACACTGACTCATGGTTAACAGTGATTCAACTAGTAGCCATGGGACCCTGGAGCAAAAGCTCCCAGGTGTGATGGAAGTTTTCAGAAGATTCCAAACAGCAAGTCTGTGTGTTTTCATAGCATGGAGGCATTAGTTAATCTAACAAGTCAGCCAAGGAGAGACTGGGGAAGTGCCTGTATTGTTCTATACAGAACACATTCCTCTAAAAGCTAAATGGTAACTGCTATTTATCATCATTACTGTGCGAATTAAAATGGACCTGGCATAAAGGGTTGCTCACTTTGTAATAGAGGATAGCTTGACATTTAAACATGGAGACCTTCTATATTTTCTTTTGGGGAATTTTTAATTTAACACAGAATAAATGTCAATTTAAACAATTTTTAAATTTGTAGCAAAATGGAAGCAGCCGGCATATAAGAAATGAGATGAACAAGTTTAAAGTTTTAAAAATGTATTTAAGCCATGATTTTCTTCATTTCCCACATTCTTTAGAAGTAACCCAAAATGAACACTTACTTATTTTTTAAAAACTCAATTTTTTCCAGCATTTATAAAAATTATGAAATATTTACTGGGAAGAACCACTTAGGAAATTTTTTTTACAACTTTCAAAAACAAAAAATGAATGGATCATCCCAATTTCCTGAATAAGTGAAGTTAAAGTAGAAAGTTATCCCACATTTTTTTTTGAGTCACCCAACAGGTCCACAAAACCAAGGACTGTAGTGAGGCATAACACTTATTACACAGTTCATCGTTTCACATGATGTCCCTGTAGCTGTTATTCCATCTCATTCTCTTTTATTTATTTATTTTTATTGAAGTATAGTGGTCATATAATATTATATTGGTTTCCTGTGCAATTTGTGATTTGACAATAATATGCAAATATATATGTGTATGATTATGATTATATTCCCCATGCTGTACTTTTCATCTCTCTTTTGAATCTAAGACTTTCATCAGTATATCTGAATGGCAGAGCTTCAGTCACAAGATGACTTTCTAGCTCCATGGCAGGCTGATTAAATGAGTTCCTGGTTTTTACCTTGGCATCCAAGATCCATAAGTCAGAAAGCACCCCAACATCGAGTGTTAAAATTACAGATTATGACAACCATACACTATAGCTGGTAATCAAATCATGCCATCACGTGTCAAATGGATTTTTTTTAAGGGTAAAGGATATAAATGTTATTGTCTCAACCCTTTATTTTAAAATATAATAAAATTTAGCAGAGTAGATTATCTAAAAACAAAAATCAACAGAAGGAACCTGAGCGTACTGATCATTGAAGATTATCTCCACCATAGTTCGTCTTTGAAACCCCTATATCTAGTCTTTTATAAATTGAGTGACTCTTAAAAATCCATTTCAGTGGGTATATTTCATTCAGTGAGCATTTGGAAGGCCATTAACAGCTTTTAGGTCTCTCAGAGATTTTTAATTATGACACGATGAGTAGGCAGGCAATGTAACCCCAAACCCAGCCGTGCATTCCTCAGACGACATTGTACTTAAGAAGCAGGGGAGCTTGGGGCTGAGTACTTCAACCGATAAAGCACTCATTTTTCACCTATCAGACCTCAGTTCCAGTTGCCTCTGATTCCTTAAGTAAAATTAATTTTGTTATGTCAACTATGCTACCATTAGTTGATAATCCAGGAAGCAATAGATGCCGTGCATATTTCATCCTTTGTTAATGTTGTGGTGTTTCTGAACATGGGCTAAATATAAAAGGAGACATTTCAGATGTGCTTAGAGACCGACTAACTTTTTAGCCTTAGCTCAGAAATTGTAAAAGTTTGGTAAATTGTTAATAGTTTTGAGTGGCATCAATGAGATGTTTGGAATGATTATCCCAATTTCTGTAAGGGAATAAACAGCAGATTTAACTGAAGTGTTCCACATTCACCCATTAAGAAGTAACTTGTGCTTCTATATTTGCTTTGTGAAGATGTAAGTTACTTTGGGAGTTCTATTATTCTGTGTCTGCCTCCCATTCATGTCTACGAAGTCCCTCAGGTGGAGATGAAAGTCTCAATGCCTATGGCAGTGTCTAGCTCACAGCACGTGCTGAAAACATGGGTGGGGGACAACAGAGGTCTGATGTTCTGAGGACCAGATGAACCCACCAGGAACATCATCAAGGAGGATTTGAGATAATGATCAGATCCCAGGATACAAGCATTAAGACTCTGAAAAGATGATAGAAGAAGGGTTTCCCAGAGTTCCTCAAATAAGGCAAGGAACTCATGCAGAAATAAGAAATGATTCAGATGCCTGAGCTCCATGCGAAGCTGTTGACTGAGTTGACGGCAGAAAGTATAGTACACTTTTAGGTTTTACTTGAATATCCTCCAACTCAGCCTTGGGAAAATTTATACCAAATTCTTTGAGGGAGGGAAATTAGGAAACTAAGAGATTAAGACCACTGTCCAGGAGGGTGAACCAGTTGTGCCATACTCAGGGAGGGAGAGCTAAACTGTGAAGCCTTTGGGAACTTTAATAAAAAACTAGAAGAGCAGAAGAAAGCCCTGTGGTCTGCCCTACATACATACCCTAGCTACAGGGCTACCCTGAGAGGTAACGCATTCCCAGTAACAGTCTTTACACGGGGCTTCATATGGAGAGGGCGTTGTTCCCCAAGGGCGTCTGGACTGGTCGCTCAGTGACATGAGCGATCCGCCATGGCTGGCATGTGGCTGAGTGAAGGGAAGTTCCCTGGGCAGCAACATGAAGAAGTTATTACCTCCGTGGAGTGTGCGTAAGCCACTTGGATTCTACGTGGGAATGGGGATGGGCTTTGGGGAGAAAGTCCAGTGATGCTTCTGGTCTCAGACCTGAACACTGGCTGTATCGCCATCACAGTGGATTTCAACACTACAGTTTTACACAAATTTACCCACACTGCAATTTTGATGTATAGAAAAAAAATGTGGGTAATATATTTTGTCTGTAATGAGCCTCTCAAGAGTCCTTACTGAGTACTGAGACACAGCACAAAGGTATTTTTTCCTGTTTACCATGGAAATTTCTGGAGAAAGATTATGCTTTGAATTACCCTGAATGGCTCTGCAACATGACCACATCTAAAGAGGGAGCCCTGAATATATGGATTCCTTGGGCAGCTCTAAGGTTCTGCCTAAGAAAAGGCTTGCATGGCACCCAGAAGTTTCCACAGGCCCCTGGGTGGGGTGGGGAAGGTGGACCATTTGCCAGCTGATGAATCTGGTCTGGAACCTGCTTTGGGTGAAGGTGATAGGACTCCAAGGAATAGGACCTGACAAAGTCATGATTCAAGCACCTGGGTGGAGAAGGTGGGATGCATCTGGCTTTTAAAAACGCTGCCTTAGATTGGTTCAGCTTAACCCATCTCCTTGCTCATGAAAGAGACTAGCTGCAGCCAGCCTTCCAGCACAGACACTGCATCTTACAACTCACTAGACAGGATAGAGGATTATCCTTTTGGGTGCTTCAGCAAAAGGACATTGCATTATGATCATATATAACGAACATACTGACTGTTATCTCTGGAGAGCCCCCCAAACAGGATACCTCCATAATAACCGAAATTTTGAAAGAAGAAAATTATGTTTGCACTGGAGACATAACATTATCTTTTCTCTTAATCATCTCTGCATATAAAAGAAATCTCAGTCTACTTGGAATATAAGCATTTACATTATGAAAGTTGCTCTTTAAACATCATTCAAGTAGTGAAGAGCTCGGGTGAGAACACAATGTGAGCTTTTTCATCAAAACTAAGTTCCGTAAAAATCTTGGGGGATAAGCCTTGCTCAAATATTAATCAACTTTTTTCATCTCATCTAATTAAAAGCAGGGAGGTATTGTTAGGAACAATATAATGATATAGTAGTGCCTTGGAATTTTAAATTTAATAGTATTAGTAATTCTCATCACCCTGCATCTTTAAATATATACAGTTTTCCTGAGTAGGGGCATCAGAGATAATTAGCATCTGGCCATCAGCGTAGCAGGGCATCAGGTGAAGCACTCAAAGCCCTGGTCCTGGCCCTGGATACCAAGAGGTTAGGCACATAAGATGAGCTAGGAAAAACCTCATCTCTGGAACATGTCAGGTAATTGCTGTCAAATCTAGTTAACTCAAAAGTATGAAGCTGGGAGATACAGGTTTTCAAGAGAAGAGTGGTGTGTCCAAAACGGAGAACATTGTGTTTTGAGTTGATTGTAAAAGGCAACTTTTGGGAAGTCAGAGAGAAGAACTGAGAAAGGGGTGTTTGAGTCTTGACAACTTCTCTCTGTCATCTTTGAGAATATGACTGTTTTCTCATAAAAAAAAGGCTAGTGAAACTCACTCTGCCAAGGAGTATAATTCCCCGAAATCATAGCATCCATATTTTGAACACTTCTGAGTGTGCTATTTACAAGATAATTAGTGACCTGAAGATTGACAGATGTGGACTCTGAAATCAGAAAAGCTCTACAAGAAATTATTAAGCAGTTCTGTCTATACTGTTTACATGATGTTTTCCTATCCATCCAGTCCCCCGTTGACTTGAATTAGGTGGCAAAGAATATTTGATTATGTTAGATTTCTGCCCTAAGGTTAATGAATAATGTTTGTCATCTAAAGCAGGTATATTACATTGATAGTGTCAGGAATGCCCCCTCCTGTGCAAAAAAAGGTGTCAAAATGCCAATAACCAAGTGTGTGTTGAAGGTCATAGGGACTATATCAGGCCACTTGGTGGGCAGATCATAAACTCTTAATAAGTGGCACTTGGTCTGGGAAAGCCTCATAATTTGTTCCCACATGTCTTTTCTTTGGCACCACCACATCCCATCAATTCACAGCCTACGGCTTTAAATGTTTTCACAAGCAAATTGGAAGGTATGCCTTTCAAACTTTCTAACTGCCCTGTAAATGGTGGTAAAGAGAGGCCATCTCCTTTCCTTTCAAAAGTCTAATTATTTTAGACCTCCAATGCAGCTCATCCATTGTCATATTTCTAAAAATAAATTTCACATATGAATTGAGTATCTTTAAAATATCACGCCCCCTAGATCAACTTACCCAAGAGGAAGCATTTAAGCCTCTTGATCGCCACAGGGTGAAGCTCTGAGTCACGTCGACCTTCAGAATCATTTAGAAAATTTGTGACCCAGTTTACCTGTCGGAAGTGTGAAGACTATCCCATCTGCCTGGTTTTAAAGTGGATTTTAAACTTCTGTGTTTTTTTCCCTAGATTAATATTTGTGATAATTTACAAAAACATTTCTTTCTCTTTTTTCATTTAACAGTTATTGAGTGTTTACTATGTGTCAAGCAGAATTCCAAGATTTGAGGTTTTAGTGAAGAGAACAGACCCATCTGTGAACTTAGTTTTTGCATGATTCACAAGTGGATTTTGACTGGTCTTACATGTGGATCATTTCCCCATCGCTGGAATCCAGTTCGGCCAGGAGTGTCTGTAGCTGCGCACCGTGGTCTTTGTGCGAGAGGATGGCCGGGACAATTCATGGAGTCATTTTTGTACAATGATTGTGCACAGAGTTTCTTCATTCATTGGAAGGTGAAAGAACTGCCCCTCTTTTTCCTTCACTCTATCACCTGCCAGCCAAATAATTGACTGCCCACCACATCTTGAATTACTGATTTACAACCTCCACATTTCACACCTGGGACAATGTAAAGGGGAAAAAATTTCATTAAAAAAAACCCAGATCCTTATAACCTTCCAAAGTTCTACTTGTTCTGTTTCTGGCTTCCTTTTCTACTTCCATCAATGCTGTTATAACTCTCCTTTTAATTCACTCAGGGGAGCAAAATAAAACAGATGGAAGAAGGCCACACGTGTATTGTAGCATGTAGTATTTACATTTTTAGATGGAGACTTTTCTGGTTGCTCCGCTGAACTCATGTTACGAATGGCGCCTACTTGTGGCAGAATATGGCTGTGAAATGTATTAGGTTTCCTTGTTGGATGTTTTGCAATCCTATCGATATTTCCCATTGTTGGAATTATGTTTGTATTGTAAGACATGAAAGACTGAATCAGAGCTTAGAGAGCATTTATACTCAAGTCTTCTATTATGACTGAGAACTTGTCTTGTTTTTGGATACATAATTTCTGATGAATAATGTTTTTCCCCAGAAATATGATACCATGTCTTGAACTGTAAGAAAGCTTGAATCATATTCCTCTTCTCTCCCTTTAAAATATTTTTCTGCAGAATGTCAAGGGAGTAATATTTTAATGAAAATCTATGGGACATGGTGTTTCTTTAAAAGTAACCAAACTGTGAGAAGTATAGTTTCACTTTTTTAAAAGGACATTTAAATAGTTGTATTTCTAAATAATAATTTTATCTTTATAGAACAAAGCTTAATTTTTCTTTGAAAAAGATCATGTATGATACATTCTGAAGCATTATTAACTAGAAAAATTCACACTGAATGATTTTTGACAGCACTACCATCTCTGTATAGTTTTGGTAAAACACACTAGAAACAATTTCAGTCAAGTCATGAAATTACTTAAAGAACTAGAAGAAAACACAAGTAAAGTACATTGCTTTCACTTGTGTGTGTGTGAATTCAATAACATTGGTTACTGAAACCACATAGCCACAAGAGGTGAGTTAATGAGTGAATATTTTATTTTGGTATTTCCTTTTTGATGTACATATGTCTCGCATAAATCATGTCTAAAATATTCTCTTAGATGGTGCTCAAAGAAGTAACTGCCAGTTTGTCTTGTTTCCTATTTCTGATTTCCATTCTTCAGTTTTCACTTTGGCTAAGTTTCAAATTAGTCATTTCAGTGAAAATAAAATCCTGTATCAATTGAAATTCAGGTGTTCACAACACAGGAAGATGATGCACTGATGTAGTAAAATTGGGTGACATCTTTTATTTTAATAACAGTGGCCTATCATTTATTTCCCCATTATAATTTCTGTAGCACAGAGGAAAAATGACTCAAAGTTGCGGTATAGTTAACTTAAATAAACTACTAAATTAGCATAAACTTTTTCACTGAGAAACCTGGCATCCAGTATAGTTATTTATGATGTGCCAAGTACAAAATCAAGGTCCTACTTTGAAGTTTTGCTAACAAGGCAATTGCCAAAAAGAAAAAAAAATTCTTCTAAAGTATTTGGGCATAAAAATAACTTTGCAATAACATTTATTAAAAGGTTTCATGAAAATAGCTTTACAGTATCATTTATGAAAAGGTTTCATGACTTATTATATATGTTTATACTGGATTACAATTTATAAAATTAGATATGATGTATTTTAACTGAAAAACGAAGCAACTAAGAAATGGTAACATTGCATTGTAAGAAACAGATTTTTAAATATTATTTATAAAACATTTTGAATGAACATATCCTTATCTAACTTTTTTGACTTATCTATAGTTATCTTAAAATTGTCTCCCTTTCCTCTTTTGCATTTTGTACTTTTTAATTTTTCCATGAGTGAATTATGAAAATATTTCTATTACACTACCAAATTAATGAGATCACCAGACTTCTGTGTAAAGGAAGATTGTGAAATTTTGTTGATTTAATAACAATGTAAAAAATAAAAAATATTAATATGTTGTCTTTGGGTGTGTTTAAAAAGTAGGAGATAGGCTTTGTAAACATGTCTGTGTAGTCATAAAAAATACTTTTTTCATACTGCATTATTCTGTTAATGTGGTGTCTATTCCTGTTTCATAATTATATCAATAATTTTTCAATAAAGCATAGACTGACTTAACAGTTGTAATTGGGAATTTACACTTATAAATTAGAAAAACTATCAACTATTTCTCTGAATGTAATTTCTACACTAAAATAGGTATAGATACTACAGCTGGGTATAAAAGAAGTAGCAAATAAAAAGTATACATTCAATTCAGTTCAGCAAGTACTTATTAAGTCCTATCATACACCAAGAACTGTTCTAAATATAGAATGCAAAAAAATAAAAAGAAACAAGTGGAACCTATTATCAAGGACCTTACAATTTGTTAAAAAGGTAAGTTATGCTTTTGTGAATAATGACTATATACAACAATACAATGTTGAATGCAGTTGAGAGGGTAATGTATTAAAACTTCAGAAAAGATAACTTTTTCTCTTGTGTTTGTAAAAATCTTCATGGTCAAAGAGGAATTTATCCTGGGAGGAGTAAGAACAATTCAATTGTTGGAATGAACAAAGATGCCCAGACCAGACTAAGAAGAACTTGTTTAGAGAGTTGATGTGATGAGCCCCTTGATTTCATAAGAAAGAAATCTAGAGGGATAATTAGAAAGAATCATGGAAAGGAAATCCAGGCTTCTTCACATTTGGAGGACTGATGTTCCATAGTCCCATAGATTTACATTAAATATGATAATTCCTAAATTGCAGAACTGGCTAGTTGGTTTCTATCCCATAAGTCTTGGATGATATTAAAATACCAGAGGAATATAGTGTTTTGGGAAGATTAAGCCCACAGTAATATTTAGAATATATTAGTAGGAAAGATAATAGAGACAAGACTAAAATAATAGAAACTTATAGTCATTATCAGGACATTGGTGGAAAGCAGCAGAAGTGGTGAAAAGAGATGGATGTTAGAGAAGTGTTCAAGGAATATTTATCCTCCAGTTCAGTAAGATATGTATTTTTTCTATTCCTCATCTAAAAATGTTCTTTTATTTTCTGCAGTTATCATAGGTTAAAGATGGATGCAAATTCTTTGTTACATCTCTCATTGAGAAGTGGAGTTTAACCCCCTCAAATTTGGGCTGAGTTAAGTGAGACTGACTTGAAGATAGAATAAAGCATAGGTCATAATCTGAGACTTCTGGGACCATAGGTCATAAAGGACTTATTTATAGCTTCTCAGGCCTGTTGGAACACTTGCTCTAGGAACCTGGCCACTGTAGGAGTGGCTAACTTGGAGAGGAACGGAGGCCCCAGAGAATAGTCCCAACTGAGCTTTTAATCATCAGCCAGCACCTGATCACTAAGCACCAGCTCACTAGCCATAGAGACAAGCAGTTTGGGGGTGGATTCTCTGTCCTGTCCAGCTGTCCCAGTTCAGTCCATGTGGAGCAGAGATGAGTTACACAGAAAAACTGTGAACAAAGTAAGGCTGTTTTAAGTCCCAAGTTTATGCTGTAATAGATAATCAGGAGAGGAATAAATAGTAGTAGCTGAAATCAACATAGAATCAATTAAGACCAAATTACAGGTGACATTTTTTGTTTCCAATTATTATGACTATAGAAATATTAAATACTTCTTGAGTAGATGAAATAGAAATAATAGAAACAGTCTTGACAGTGTTCTGAGGGCCTCAGGGGAGAGAGAAACTGTAACATAAAATTCCAGAAAATGAAATGAAAATGTGTTCAAAATTCCATGATACTGAAATTCCTGAGTGTTCTTTCCTCTTTCCTCACTGAAATTGATTAAAAGATTATAATTTGTGTATTCCTATTGCTATTGAGGTATTTTCTACCTTTTTGATATATAGTATGCAGTTATTGAAAATTTAAATTTGTTCAGTTTACTTGATGACATCAAACCAGTTTGAATCTCTCATTTAAAAACTTGCTTGTAAATTGCCACCATGTTAGAAACATAAATTAATCACTAAGTTTGTGAGTTTGAGTTTTTCTAGCAATTTTTTGTGGGTTATCTATTTATGTGAAGTTTATTTTATACATTTATCATATGCCTGATATTAGGACAGATGAATTACATTCTTTCAACATAGCAAATAAGAGGAGGGCTAACATTCTTTGAACAAATCAACTATGATTTTATGAACATCTTAATGAAGAATTTACAAATATTTAGTGGCATTAATGAAGTATCTAATCATTTATTCTTGTTTATTTTTCTTCTTTGTTTTCATAGACAAGAATGACAGGATATTTGTTCAGGAAAATGCTAGAAAGGTAAATCAACACTTTCTTGTATATGGGTCAAATACTAAATATAATCATGTAGAGACAAGATAAATAAGAATTAAGGGTTTTAACTCGAAGAAACACATCAGACTGTGAAAATCAAATGTAAACACATTTTTTCCAATATTAAATCAAGAGAGGAGAAATAAAATTCATGCCTTTATCTAAGTTATCATCAAAGAAGGAAGCAAATATGAACTTCCAGAGTTAATAAAACTAGTACTAATCACATTTAAACAAATTATGCATTCTTTTATGCTGTTCTGCAGTAAGCTACTCACTAACATCTCAAAGCTTCTATATGTAACTGTTTATATAGTTTGGAAAAATACAGGGGAAGTGGGGTTCTACTCTAACAAAAACCTAGAACAGAACTGACTTTGGGACTGGGTAGCAGGTAAATGATTGTTCTTGAAGCCCTTGGGTCCTCAGGGAGAGCACTGGGGCTTCAAGCAGGCTGTCGGTGAGGGTACAGGGAGGTAGAAATGTATGACTGGAACTGGAGGAAAAGGGACCTAGTTTTGTGTGTTGTGGCAGAGTATTGGCTCCAGTATTACTCGTGGTAATTTGGACAATAAAAAAGACATGCAGTGAATTTTGTAGATCTGTCTAATGAGATTACCAGATGATCTGTTGAAAGTGCCACCTGGCCTCTCTGTCCATGATAAAGTGTGGGGAAAGGCGAGCAATAAAGACTATTTTTTAAATCACAGTAAGAAAAACTGGCCTCATCAAGGAAATACTACTGTGTGGAAAATGTTTTCACACTGAGCTGTACTCTCATACACCTTACTCTGAACGTGTTTATCCAGGAAGTTAAATGCCACAAGCATCTAATAAGAGAAGTGTTCTAGAAGATTTTCAAACATTAACCCATTTTTCCAAGTGCACTCTCATGATGCATGATGTCTGTGATGAAGGTCTGTAAGTCAGGAAATAATCAGTCAGAGGGGCCACTGGCCCAGATGAGATACAGTTGAAATGCAATGGTGTTTTTTGGAAAACCACTGTAGCATTAGGAGCTCTGGCTGGTCATGCAGAAGTTGGAACAGTTCTAAGTTCTTTACATGTGTTGTGGTTTTACAATTTTTTTAAGCAGTAAATTGAAGAAAATGTATTTATATAATAATTCTGATATCTTCTTTCATCTTTTAGAAGATAAAACATTTAAACTTTAGAAATGTCATTAAACAGGATACGGGTTTTTCAGGTAATCAATGTTGAACAAAATCTACCCAAACCATTTGCTACCCACGTTTTGTATTCTGATTGTATGTTTGATTCTTTAATCAAATAAGACTTGAAATGCTTATGCAGCTGGCTTATGCATGCAGCAAAGGCTTGGGAAAATGCTTGCTGGGATGTGGGAATGAAGGCAATGAATTAAATGTGGAGTCTTTTAAAATCTGGGTGCTGTTGTTCGTTGTTTAATTTTGTGCTTCTTTTTCAGTGATAATCTAAAAAGTTAATATATGCATGCCCTAGATCATGTAAAGGCCACAGTATGTCTGAGTATTCAAGGTGAGGTCTCATGGCTGTCCATGTGTTTACAATCCCAGGCACAGTAGACCAAGTGAAGGCCAGATAATGTCACAATGTGCTGAATGAATAAAAATTTAACAATATTTTGAATGTAGAAAAATGGTGCAAGATTGAATTATTATAGAATAATTATTAATAGTTTAATAATTATAATCATAAAGTAGACAGCAAATCGACAAGTCAAACCCTAACAAACAAGCAAAGACCCCATGTTGTGGCATTAGATACCACATTCAGGCCATGAATGGACATATTGGGCAGATACTGTTCTTCCAGTTTGCAACAATCATTGGCAATAAGCAGCGTGGTAAATGAATGCAAGTGCTTCTGTCCAGAATCCAAAAATCATTGGTTTAGATGTCCATTTAATGTTAATTTTAATGACACTCAATTTCATCTTAAGTTCATGTAAACATATTTTTATAGAGTTATCAAGAGCTACCTTGTCACAACTGAGAATGATTCTGGGTTTCTACCTTTCATTTTATAGTTATTTTTGCAAATGACAAATAAAATAACTCATTTATTACATGAAATAATGTGCCTTGAGAATTGGCTTTTTTTAAAAGATTGAGTATGGATTGCTTATAGAAAAAGATAACAAAACGTAACTTGTTTATTAAATTTTATGTTATATATGTTATTGGCTATTTGTATGTCTTTGGAATTAGTAAATTTTTTATTCAGTAAGTCTATTTTCTCCCCTTATATCTTAAGCCTTCCAATTTTTTTTTCCACTTACAATGCACATTCTAATGAGGTCAATTCTTTAAGCACAGGTTTTAAAATCCCTGGAGAGTTGTATATATTACGTAAGATGTTTGTTTATGGCACTGTCAGTCATTTCAGTTTTTTGTGTTTCTCCTACACCTAAACCAGTACAAAAAGGTACAATACAGCAATCGGCAAATATAAGACTTCGTATCAACTAAAAGCACTTCACAGAAGAGGAGAGACCTCAAGGCAACAGATTTCCTACAGCAGGACGTTCCTGAGTGTACGAAGGCAATTAGCCTCAATAGGAGATAATTTTGGTTCACAGAGGTTGCTGTTGTTTTAAGGCTTTCTGGGAAATTCGGATTTTCCATTGATAGCAGTTTTAGCATGTCACCCTGGAGCCAGAGTGAATTAAAGTGAAGAGCTACACAGTCTAAACAAACATTCCTTCCCATTATCAGAAGGCTGACAACATAATAGCATAAACTATAGTCATGTGGTCAGATTCGCAAGTAGTGCAGGAACAATTAAAAATCAAAGAAATGCTACATTTCCTAAACCAGACCGGAGTTGGCGTAAGCATGTTTAAAATTACCACTTTCATCCCCTCCCCCTAAACTTTTATATTTTGTTTTAATTTTTTAAAAACAGCACTGTTGAATCATTCACAAGGCTGGTCTACCATGTTTATGTCTGCAAAATCAAGGTAGACCCTATGGTCACATTGCAATACAATTTCATCATTTAAACCTTAGAAATACTATGTGATTAAGCATTTTTTAAAATAATATTTTCATATTTTTACCAAAACTGCCCAATTACTCAAACAAATTTAGAGCTCTTATTCCACTCCATTTCACCTTTTCCCCAAGGATGTTAACAGAATCTGGTCACATTTACCATGAACACTTTTAAAATATGTAAATGCATAATGCAATTTATGTGTTAAAAGTGAAATACTTTTCTACGCATTTTTCTTGTTTTTATAAATAGAAGATTTTTCAAAAAAAAACTCCTAGAAATTGATATTATTATGCATCAGTGGTCTGTGAATTGAAACTATTTGTCAACAATTTTGGTATTCTAATATTACGTTACTACGTTTAGATGAGAGTTATATATGTAATAAAAATCTGTCAAAATGCTTATTTCTCCAGAATGTGCTATAAAACAGCAACAGATTTTTTGTTGTTTTAGGGAGGGTGTATTAATTATATTTCAAAAATCCTTTTAGACTTAGACTTTCTGCATGAGCGTGTGTGTGAGAGATGAATTTATCTGTACATGCTCTGAGCTTAGTGACCATGCATCCTGCACTTTCAAGACCCCCATTTTCAAGTACTCTGTTTCCATAACTATATTCAGATTCACCCAGCCTGACTGTTTTTGCTCAGAGAAAAGAAGCAAACCCATTACCACAAGATTATAGCATCTTCAAGTTTGGCTTTGCTGCTCCTGTAGCAATTCTCCCAGGAGTGGTCTGGCAGTATCTCCTTTACTTTGTCCTGGTTTGGTGTCTCTGAAAAACAGCTGAATATTGTTCTGAATTCAGGGGCTGGGGTCAAATGATAAGCAAGCAGAAAATACTAAGCTGCCCTAAAATGAGTGATGGTAGAATTCGATTCAACTGTTTTTTTAAATACCTACTGTGCTCTAAAAGCAGTACTAGGTTCCGTAGTGGATACAATCAGGAGAGATATCCAGCTCTATCCCAGCAGACATACATGCTGTGGGGATATGTTAGAAGGGAGTAAAAAGTGCTAGGAGCCAGAACTGCTAAACACACATTGCTGAAATATTCCCAGGTCGGGGATTCCCGAGCCAGGCCGTATGAGAGAAACACTTAGGAAGATCTTGGTAAAATCTAGATGGATATTTTCCTGGGCCCGCTAAATAATGACTTCTTTTTTGGGGGGTGTTGTGGGTAGAAACTAAGAATGTATACTCAAAAAAAAATCTCTGGATAATTTTGAAGGACAGTCAGATTTGAAAACACTAATCCATGCACTCTAGGTGTAGAAAAATGGTGAAATTTCATGTAACTCTATCTTTAGCTTCTTAATTAATCCTATTTGGGGCTCATTCACATGGAACAGACTCTTCCATACTACCTTCCATTTGCAAAACTCAGAACATCCCCTAAGTAGTCCCATCCAGCTGCAGTCACTTCATTTATTCAGACATTTATAATCACATATAAATATTTGTCGACATAGACTTCCATTTTTTAATGTCTTCTGGGTGATTTGTGCATGACTTCATCTTGAGTACTTTGTGATTTAAGGTCATTGTGAGAATCTATTCTGATAGTTGTAAATGTATGTGTATATATATGCCTACACACACACACACACACACACACGCATACAAATTTATGTATACTGTGATCATACATATACACTTTTGTGCATTTTCCCACATCAGCCTAGTCTCGTATTTTCCCTGTGGTGGTGAGTGGCTTACCAATAGATAACTTTGGAAAACATTAGCAAAGTATGCTACCGAGCATGCTGCTCAACATTTCAGAAATAATATTGCTTCCCACCCCCTGCCCCAAAGCAACTCTGAATATAACTGATTTACTGTAATTGATACATGTTAAGCTTTAGGGCTTCTTCAACCAAACTCTTGGAGATTTTAGTTGTCAGGGTGAGTGAGACCAGTTCCCAGGGCTCAGCGTGGTACCTCCAGGTGGTGGGGGGCGTGGGGGACACAATGCCACCATCTCTCCCACCTAGCCATCTGTGGACTTAACAGCGGAATTCTGGTTTTCTCGTCTTATTATGATAGTTCTTGAATCCATCATTTTATCCAAGTTAATTTTTTCCCATTACACTATTTGTTAGAGTGCCAAATTCATTTTACTTTTTAAAAATGTACTCAAAATATACTCTTTCTGTTCAACTGGACAAACTTATATAAATAACAATAAAGCAAGGAAGCAGTTTCTGGGAAATTATAGGTTTAAAATATTTTTCACTAAAACACACATATATTCAAAACCCAGTGCCAGTTCATGGAAAATGGCAATATTTCATATCTTTAAGGTCATCGGACAAATGGATATAAAAGTATATAAGATAGTTCCAACAGTCTCACTGAGTTCAACCATCTGGTTTGGAGTGAATTAGAGAAACTTTAACCAAGAGCTCCCTGTGGGAAACAATAAAACGATATCAACAGCAAAAATCCTCTGAGGCGGATGAACAGGGCACACTCGGAGCGGGGCACACTCGGAGCGGGGCACACTCGGAGCGGGGCACACTCGGAGCAGTGCACACTCGGAGCGGGGCACACTCGGAGCGGGGCACACACGGAGCAGTGCACACTCGGAGCGGGGCACACTCGGAGCGGGGCACACTCGGAGCGGGGCACACTCGGAGCAGTGCGGACTCTGGCACTGGGCTCCTTCACTGAGAACCATTACCCTGGGGCTGTTCAGGTCTTCGTAGCCAAAAGAACTCAGTTTAAACTTACCAGGCTTCCAGACCATGCAGATTTCTGATCCCAAACAATTTTATTCCCAGCCCATAACACAATTTAAAAAACTTCTGGATCAAGACACATGAAAAAAGTATGCCAAATGCAACGGGTATCATGTTCTGTAAAAATTCCCCAGCAAATGAAGGTGCCAATGGAAAGTTGGAACATTAAAATGGTTCAAAAGGTGCACCAAGTGTTGCTGAAAGCTGCAGGACAGCTCTCAGTTTCCCAGAGTTTCTTCCGGAGTAATGACGTTAACAACTGTCTCAACTCACTTAACTGTAAATTATGTTAATTTATGTATTGACAGACTTTACAAAGTCTTTTCTTTCTTTCCTCCTCCCTTCCTTCCCTCCTTCCTTCCTTCTTCCCACCTTCCTTCTCTCTCTCTCTCTCTCTTTTTTTTTTTGCTTTAGCTGATCATGAATACTTCCCCAGGAAATGCTGATTAGCTCAGGAAAAGGATTTACGAATTAAATAATGATTCAACAAACATTCAACCAACAAACCAACAAGTATTTACTGAGCATTAGGTATCTAACCCTGGCTTAAGGATTATAAAATAATGTAACTTTAGAAGACATAGATCCTGTCGTTAAGGAGTTTTCAATCCCACCATGAAGATACATGGCATGAAAAAAATGTGCGTGATTAAAGATCGCCTGAGGGGTAGCACAAATTGGCTGGGTTTTGGGGGACACTTGAAAATAGCACCCCTCTACCAGTTGGTGTTGAAATGGCAGAGCCTGAACTCCATTAACTTAAGCTGCCATCTGAACAGCCTTTGTCTTGAAGCAGATCCCTTAGCGGTCTCTATTTCCTCAGCAGATAAGTGGAGATATCTTGCTTCATGCATACAAATTTTGGTGAGAGATTTAAAAATGAGAACATGTACAAAAATGAATTTCATTTTTAATCATATGGTTTGGAGCTCGCTGAGCTTCATTTACTCTCTACAAGGCTGTGTGGGGCCCTTTGGTGGGTGTTACACCATCATATTCAAGATCATCTTACGAATCTTACACATGGTGCAAAATACCTTTATTCTCCCTGTCTCATAGACGAGGAAACTGAGACTTAAAGAAATGAAATGAGTGCTAAAGTCACACCGGAGCAAGTAGAAATGCTAAAATCTGGGCTTTTCTGAATCTGCAGAGTATGCTCTTAATCAATAAGCTATGTTGTCATCTTTTCTGTGTAAAAGAAGCAATTCATTTCTGAAGTATTTGCTGTCAGCTCCTTCTCTGAAATCTCTACACGTGCCCTTGGTTTTCGGTGTGGTTGTGTCTCCAGAACATCACTGTCCACGTGCCTGTGACACGCGGGGACGAGAGGGGAGTCAGCTTTTGAGCCTCCTCCTGTTAGGAGATTTCAGTTTATCAACTTGTATGATTTTCATGTCAGAAGAAACAAGAAACACAGACTGAAGGGATGAAGTCTGTGACTAGTGTTCATGAAAAATATTTGGCACCCCCAACAAGACGCAGAGATGGGCCTGGAATGAGCTCCACTGGCTGAGGGAGGCGGTCTGGGTGGTGGCGGGGCGCTCGGAGAGAATCTGGTTCAGTGACAGGATGAAAGGCTGCACCTGAGGAAGGCTGCTGGAGAAGGAGATGGCTCTGAGGTGGTTAGACACCTTCCCCCTGGCTTCCCCTGTGGCCTGTTACCATCCAGCCTTGACTCGGCTGTTGGCTGGGTGTTGGGTGGTGTCAGGGACGGAGAAGATGAAGATGGGAAAGGAAACAAACAGATACACCCTTCTCTGGATTAGACTGAAGCTACTCAAAATAATTTTTGATAAAAAACCTTTTGTACTCAGTTATACGAAAATAAGGTGAAGCAGTCATTTAAAATAGGCTCGTGTGAAAAGAGAGATGCAGTCTGCCATTCATATATGTTTGACAAACACTTGTATTTTAAGATCATTATGATCATAAAGGGATTCTAGCAGAATGATTTATATGAAGTGGGTTAAGGAATAAAGTCACCGCCACTAAAACCTGAATGAGTTTCTCTCTAGAAATTCCTAAAGTGGGTTGTAATTTTGAGGGGACCCTCTGCGAATTCAATGACTCCCATTAAATGGTGAACCTCTTGTGAGACAAGAATATCACTTTTTAGTTTTGTATAATGCTTAGCACACTTAGTTTGGTTTTTTTAAAAAGCATTAGCTGGGCTAATGAAAAATTATTTTTAAAATAACATGTCTGATGTACCATGCCCCGAATTATATTCTTGATTTTTCTCACCAAAACTGTTGCTCCCATAGTTTGCTGCATTTCAGTAAATGGCAATTTCTTTTCACCTGGGCACTTAGGTCCACATCTTTGGAGTCCTCTTGACTCCTGTCTGTCAGTCACATCCACCTCTGATCTGTTAGCAAATCCTATGAGCTCCCCTTAGTTAGCTAAGCTGCTCTAATATGACTCCAAAATAGCAGCTTAAAGATCTTAGACGTCAGTTCTTTGTCGTGCAAAAGGTCAAGAAAGCTGTAATTTTTCTGGTCTTGGGGCAGGGGCAGATTTGCCTTCCTTCACACATCCCAGGTGCTGTACTGAGGTCGCCGACATCTCCAGAAAGAACAGAGAAGGGGGAGAAGCGAATGCAGAGCAGCCATCCCCAGGAGGATGGCGAGGAGCAGACCCACAGCGCTTCCACTTCACACCCAACGGGTGAGGCCCTACCCACGGGGCGCTCTGTGCTGCAAAGGAAGCGTGGAAATGTGGCTGCTGGCTGGGCATCCACACACCCGGGAAGGAGAGAAGACAGGCAGAGGACAGCCGGGGACCTCTGCCACAAGTTTGTATATTCAAAATATTCTCAGGCTCCAATTCTTTACTAGCCATAACACACCACCACCGGGCTGCTCAAAGGCTCCATCTCTGGGGCATGACTTCTGCTCTTGGCCCCCTAAATGTATGCATAACAGCTCAGTCAAAGATGCGCCCTGGTGTTTTTCTGCTCTTAGCCCTGCACTAACTTTCCATCTCACTCTGAGTAAAAGCACATGAGCTGGCCTGATATTTCTTGAGCTGAGCTCCTACTCATCCAGTGGCCCTCCTGGCTCTAAACATGGCCTGGCCTGCATGCCCCCACGTCAGGGCACCTGGATCCCCTCCGCCCAGCGCTCTCCTCCGCCAGTGCTTACCAAGTCTCACCTCTGCCCGTCATCATGGTTCAGATGGCTTCCGCCTGGCGATACCTCACCTGGCCACGCTACTTCTAACTGTAACTCTTCCACCACCTTGGCTCTCCTTATTCCCTCTCCCAGCTTTATTTTTCTCCTCAGCAGGTCCTAATATATGTATTTTACTTAATCTTGTTGATTCTCCCCCACCCCTCCCTTCCCAACCACAGAAAGTAAACTCCAGGACAGTAGATGTTTTTGTGCCAGTTTTTCTCTGCACCTTGTAGACCACCTGGCTCATGGTAAATGCTCAATAAATACATCCCCTGTTCCTGAAATACAGGGAAAGTAGAAGCACAGCCTCAGGCATCTGACCTCCCACGGAAAACACGGTCTTGCTGTAAATGCTTAGCAGACTATAAGGAATCAATCTTATAATAATAATGCCGTAAAGCTCTAAGACTACCTGCTGAATATTGAATGAGCTTTGGAAGGAAACAGAGACTTGAAACTGGGAGATTTTACGTTTATTGTCATTCCGAGACTAGCCTATTCATGAAATTAAACAACTAATTTCCTCCCTATTCGTCTATTTTCTCCACTCAGTAAAACATAAATACCTACTTCAGGTTTATAGGAATTTGGAAACTTAAATACGGAGACTTAAATATGTGAAGAAGGTAATGCAATATCTCAAAAGCATTTGCATGCAATTTATCTTTAAATTTACATCCCCTATTAAAAGGAACTGAGTACCAAAGATTTTGCTAATTTCAAACAGTCCATCTGGGTAACTTGTACAGAACAGCCCTTTTCTATTTTGGTTTCAGTCTCTGTCCCTGAGGTTGGAGTGAACCCCAAAATGTCTTGAATGTGTTTAATAAAATAATTATAGTAATAGTAATTAAGAACTTCTGTATGTAACTTGAATACTTTTACATGTTACATTAAATCCTTATAGAGGCCCTATGAGGGAGGAGCTTACAGAGACATGTCAGATATGATTATAGCTGGCTTTGACAATTGTAATACTAATAAAATAAATATAACTTGATAATTTAAAAATACTTCAACATTGACCTTACACACAATTAATAAAAAAATTGTATAAATATACAATAAGTATATTTTTCTGATATGACTATTTACTTATGCAGAATACTCCTTCACTGTTCTTCCACAATCTGTTATTTCCTCAAGTTCAATCAGCAAAGAGCATCCAAATGGATTTGAAATGTAAAATGCAATAGACTTCAAAATAATTTCCTCTTTTACATTATGATAAAGATGCAATGCACTGCAAGGTCACTCGTTCAAAGTATGCTCCAGGTTTCTTTCTTGAATTAGAAAGAAAAAAAGAATCTGAATTTCTCTATGCATTAATCACACATAGCCCCATAAAAAGTTTTTAGTGTAAGTTTTAAAGAGTGACAGAAAAAGAAGCAAATCATGAATAAAATGAGAGTTTGGAATTATCAAGGAGACAACCCAGATTCCTGCTAATTTAGTTTCAGAAGTTGATAGTAATGCCTTTTTATCTCAAACTTGGCTCAAGCGTGGGGAAAAAATATTTCCCCAGGAAATTTTAGCCCAGCTGAAGCAATTGATTTTTAATGACTCTATCCAGCATCCCCATTTCTCAACTTTTGCTCCCTGAGGCACGATCACTCGCTCACATGAATGCCAATGGTTATGCAGAACAGAATCAACGACTCTGACAAAGTTAGTGTCTCTGCTGGCCTTTCACAAAACACCCTTGGAAGTCCAGAAGGCGGACAAGCATCAGAACACACATCCCCAGTTTCCTAGCTACAGCAGCTGAGACAACCAAAAACAGAGTTGGAGTACCCACTGTTTCTGAAGACATAATGGAGAAAGCAAAATTTCAAAACAGGACGTGATTCAAGTCTTCAGGGAGCAGAATTTATCATATTCTAAAAAATATCTTTAAAAAAATGACATCTCAAACTTCTTATTTTTTTAATGGACAAGTCCAGACACACTCACAAAACGTGTTATTTCTACAAAATTCTCAACAAGCAGTGGGCATAATAAAATTCTTGACAGGATTACTCGATGCAAACAACAGACAGCTTCAAATTCATTTAAATAAAAAAAAAGCTTTCTGGTTGTTCAGAAAATAATTGAATGGCTTTTTGCAAATCTTTTACTTAGGTAAATTTTATATTGATAATGGAAGTTTTAATATCACCATTACTTTCATTAAGTTTTTATAATGGTAGCTAAGATAAGTACAGCTAAAAAACTTCCAGTGTTCTTGGGTTTAAAGGGTCACTTCCTTAATAGATTGGGACTGTGTCAAATCTACTTTAAAATGAGATAGTACATGTAAAAATACTTTGAAAAGTTAAAAGCATCATATAAATGCAGGACCTTTCATAGCTCGAGACCCTGTTTTGGAAACACTTAACTATAATTACAAATGCTGATAGGAGGGGCCCCACAATGTATTCATTTTTTTTCCCACTGCAAGTGCATTCACTGATGAGGAGAAATCTATGTCATGTATTGACATGGCAAGACCATTTAAATGCAAAACACGAGACAAGTATTCAAATCTTGGGTCTCCTTAGAGTTGTGCCCCAGAATGCATGCTCCCCCAGCCCTTTGGGTCCTGTATAAGTGTGACTTTGCTTTAATAAGAATTTGTTAAATTATGGTAGTCTAATGGGCATAATTATAAAAATTGTCTTTCAAAAATGATTCCCTCTTCCAAAGCTACTTAGAACACCAATAAACGTCTCGTGACTAGTTCTCCTCAAAGGGCAGGATCGGGTTCGTTCAAGTCTTCACTTTTGTAGGAAAAATAACGTATAAAAGTTTATTATCAGTGGAGCATTAAGAACCCACTTCATACAAAAATTGAGTATGCCCTTAGGGTGTGCCCTGTAAAGCTGTCAGGTAGCTCTATCTCCCTCTGCTGGCTAAATTATTATCCCGGTTTCTGAGCTCTGTTGATCCAAAGACTGACACTTCCCCCCAGACGCCAGGAAGAAAAGCAAGGAGGGCTATTCTGGTTGTGTGCTGGGTTTCCAGAGGCCTCCCTGTGCCAGACAGAGCTGGGAACTTTCTGTTCATCTTAAAAAAAAAATTATTCCCATGAATAAAGAGTCCTGGATGAAAAAAAAGAGGAAAGCTTTGCCTTAAAAACTAAAAAAAAAAAAAAAAAAAAAAGAAAAAGTACCAAGACGATTCTTGCAGATTAAAGTGCGAATGCACAGCGTTCTGCGGGCAGAGTGCAGCTTTTCCCAGGATAAATGAAAAGAGTGAAGTGATTTGTAAAATGCAGTCACATCAAATCTGGCTGAGAACATGTGAATGTTCCAAAAAAAAATCCGGTATTTGCCTTCTTGATAAATGGCTCATTGGGGGCACTGCTAATAGAAGTCAGCGAAGGCAGAGTCTGAGTGTAGGTATTATAAGTGGCATGACATGTTTTCTCTAAGTTCAGAGGGTTAAACAGGTAAGTGGTTTCACATGTAGGTCCTTCCTAAAAATTGAGGACAAAAATGATGACTTAGCCACTTTTTAGAGGTGGAAAAAAAAAACCCCAGTTAGAATCCAGAATCTCCGGAGACACAGCCTTGCAGTAAGTGGGACCTTCAGAGGAGGCAGGGCCGCAGGCAGCAGCTGCGTCCCGTCACCCCGGCCGGGGCGGCCCTGTTAGTGCAGGGTGACCCCAGGAACACTCGCAGAGATAATTCCGGCACCTCTCTCCACTCTAATCTCCTGTCCGTCTGAGCAGTTCGGCAGGAGATGGGGCATTAGGCCATAGTATTCCAAACAACATTTAGCCGAATGGTAGCTGAAGATCGTGACAGCGAAAGACAAATTCTCCCGGTCAAATACTTTCCTTCCCAGGAAAGTTTCCTGTTTTAGTACTTTTAAGACGGAACCAGAATGGAAATCCATAGCTGAACCTAGGAAAATGTGAATTTCCGACGATTTCTTTGGAGCTTCTTTGGAGCTACAATGGGCTGGAATAGGGCTGTAATAAACACCACCAAGTATCCAGATAAAGACTAAATCATTCATTCCTGCATTTGCATATTTTGTTTGCATTATGCTGTATCTCCAGTTTTGTGCAGAGAGCCTGTTTCCACATTGTGTATCTGAATTCCTGCTGGCCAGGAGCCCTCCTTCCGGGATGAGCCGGTAATAATGCACATAGACTGGGTCAAAACTAAATGCCAGTGGCAGAGAGCTGCTTCTCCTCTTAGCGATACAACTTGCCCAACATTTTAGACATGACTGAATGTTTTCTCTCTGCCCATATGAACCAGAGTGAAAACTTCCTTAAATTCTTACAGCTCATTTTCAGGGCTATTACTGTATCCCAACATTATTCTGTGTTTCCAAGTGAAAGCCTAAACAAATGGATATGTAATGTATGTAAGGTGAATTGAGAGCATTTCCTCTATATGCTTGTTCTAGTTCTGTTGTTTTTCCTTTCAAAATACACACAACAGGATTTTGCTGTGATGTAATAATCCAATTTGGGTTTTAAATTCTGGCAATGGGACTTATGGGAACAAATAAACTGTCTCTCTGGCAGCTGCAATGCCTGGTGCTCTGAAATACGATCAGATAGGGATCGGAGAGGATTCTTCCCTGTGGCAGGGCGTTGTGTTTTGGGGGAAGCTGATTATTTTAGGGTCACCTGCATGACACCCGGCCCGGCTTCTATGCTAAAATGTGACTGAATGCTACAACCAGGATCTCACACCGCTTTGAGGTTCACGATAGTTATGGATGATGAATGGGGCTCATCGGCTAAAAAATTCTTTCAGAAAAAGTGTGTATATTGTACACTGCAGAAGAGATCAATGTATCGATACAGAGTTGTTTTCTATGTCATTCTTTTAAACAACACCATTCTTTTAAATGGACATGTTTAATAATAAGGATTAGATTTCCTTTATTGGCTAAGATACCGCACTGAAATTCATACTTTGAGAAAAAACATGTTTTCCGCATGTCAACTGAAATAGGCTGGTTTAACACTGGTCAAAGAAAGTGAGTTTGCTCTGGGTGTGTGGGTGACAGGATGAGGAAAGGCAAGATGCTGGTGGGCAGTGAACATGTTTGTTTCCTCTCAGACACTAAAGTAATTCATTTGTGGAATCTACCCTATAAATCTTAATAGATTACGCAACATGGCCAATTAACCCATTCTCATTAGGATGATTGGACCAGTTTATTAACAGCTATATCTTTACATCCTTTTGACCCCAAAACAAAAGGTAGAATTTTATTGATAAACCTGCCTACTATTTCATCCTAATTAGAAGCATGCCTCTTTAGAACTGGAAGTGGGTAATTTTCAAGTCAGTCCCATTATTTTACTGATTCTGAAACAGAATCAAAGAGGTGAAATAATTCTTTTAAGTTCACTTAACTGGTTATCCTGGGAGTTCATGATAGATTCCAGTGTGCTGAATGAGCCTGCCCTTTGCACGTCAACCTCCTGTACTTGATCATTTTTAAGCTATTCATTTTAAGTCAGCAAATAAATGGAGAAATAGAAATACATACACCATTCCATAGTTAAAACACATCCCAATAGGATTTTAGAAAAGGCCAGATTGAAAAAGAGGCAAGTCAGGCAATCTGTGCAGGGCACTGAGCTAGCCAATCGCTAGAATAAATGGAAAAGGTAACGTGATGCCAGGAGAGCAGGGTTTCTGCAGGACACTTGCTCCATAACTGGCAAACTAACTTAGTCCTGATTTCGGTGAAAATCACTCCTTGCCCACCAGCCTGTCTCTGCATATTTTATTTTGGTTGTGCTTCCTAAGTCTGCAGAGAGTACCAGGGTCAGTAGCCAAAATTCGGAAACAAGTAATACAAGGCTTTTCTGGAAAGGTGATTTATTTTACTACTGAAATAATTACTTAAATTTCTAATTGTTTAATATGCTTCCTGAGGAATAGTTTATCCCACAACATTAAAAATGCAAATTGAAGAATGAAAAATGCAGACAAATGAGATTTTTACAGACATGAAAACCAGGAAAAAATTAAACATATTCATCATTTGGAACTCAACTGTGTAGTCTCTCTATGTAAAGTTTGGCTTCCCATAGTGAGTGATAGAGAAATTTAAATAAAAGATAATTTCCAAACTCATAAAATGTTATCATTTTAATGGTTTAGAAAACCTCATTTACGATAACAGCAAAAACGGAAAAATGCTTAGAAGTAAATTTAACAAGAAATATTCTAATCCTACATAAAGAAAACTATAAAATGGTACTGAAAACAAAACATTCTTGAAGATATGAAAAGCATTCCTTGTTCTAGAATTAGATGTCTCAATATTAACATGCCAGTTCTCTTAGTTAATCTATAATTTTAATGTGATGTTAATAAATATACCAATGCCCCCTTTTTTTCAAACATAGCTCAATGAATTTGTATTTAAGAGTGTGAAACAATAGATATAGAAGACTAGCTAGAGAAACACTGAAAGAAAGAGGAAGTCTACAAGATAAAAGAACATAGTACAATCTATTATTAAAACAGTATGCTATCAGTGCATGAATAGGTAGATAACCAATAGAATAGAAGAGAAAAATCCAGAAATAATCTGTTATTGCAGAAATCCAGTGTATGATGAACTTGGTTCTCTAATCACTGGGGCAAAGATGTTTTTGTTTTGTTTGTAATAAATATATTGGAACTGGACAGCCATTTGGCAAAATATACAATTAGATCCATTTATTGCATCATATATAAGAATAAATTAAATCAATCAGAGATCACCAAGTAAACATAACTTATACAGACACTAGAAGAGAACATGGGTAAATTCTTCCCTAACCTGAGTAAAAAGGAGTTCCTAACTACGAATGAAAGTCCAGATGCAATAAAAAAAAGAATGCTAACGCAGATGGACAGTGACTGCAATGGGGTATGTGGGGGGACATGATAATAGGGGGAGTCTAGTAACCATAATAGTGTTCAAGTAATTGTACATTAATGATACCAAAAAAAAATGTTAAGTTGGATTACATAAAATAAAAAAATGGTATAGCAAAAAAAAATCCAGAAAACAAAACCCACACTCTGTAAATAACACTTGAAAGACAAATGACTAAGGGAAAATACTTGCAAAAATATTACACAGAGGGTTCTTTTCCCTACTGTACATGAAAGCAATAATCATAAAATACAATAAAAGTAACAAAAATGAAAATTGGAGAAAAGAACAAAAATCCTATAGAAAAATAATCAAATAACATGAACAGACAAGTCACAGAAAGAGATATAAAAACAACCCTTAAAGATGTGAAAAGATATGCACCTGCATTCAAGTTAGAAACATTTAAATTAAATTACACAGAAATACTATTTCTTAACCATTAGACAGGCAGAAACTCAAAGCTTGACAATACACTCTGATGATGAGAAATTGACATTCTCAGTTTCTGGTGGGAATGCAAAATGGCACGGTCCTTCTAGAGAGAATTTGCCCATGTCTAACACATCTGCCTATCCATTTATCATTCTCGGAGTTCCTGGAAGGCCATAATTAAGACTTTAGATATTGTTCTAAATATGTTGGGGTGGATTGGGGATTTTGAATGAGGGATGCGAAGTGATGTGAATTTTATGACAATAAGATTGCTCTTCCTGCTCTAGGGAGACTATGTGCAGCGTAGCAAGAATGAAAGCTGGGGGCCTGGTAGGGTATGATTGCAGTAGTCCCGGTATGCACTCTCGGCTTCCCTGTCTCTGGCTATCTGTAGAAATAAACACACACTCTGGGAAATTGAAAGTATCATTTTTCACAAGGAATCAATCTTTGTAAATGTCTGTATTTCCCAGCGTGTTAGGGCCCAATTCACTGTATGTTTGCTTATGAATAATAAGCGAATGAACAGTCCTTTGACTGAAGAAAAAAACAGCTGGTGTCATGATGCTTCACTTAACAGATTCTGCCGAGTGACAGGCCAGCTCTGATCTAAGGCTGGGGACATGTTAGCAAAGTCTCTAGCTCCAGAGAGGTTGTAGTCTAAAGGGGGAGATGACAATAAGGAAATAAGCTAATAGACATGGATTTGGCATGTAACGGTAAGTGTGCGCTGAGAAAATGATGAGGGGAAGGATTAGAGCAAGTGGGGTATCCCTTTAGAGTATTCAAGTAAGGCCTTCCCAGGAGGCCACGTTCAGTGATGACTGTACAAGCGGGCCCCATACAACCCGGCAACCGTTTGGTGTTCAAGGATGGGCAAAGGGTACCGGAATTTAGAAAGATGATGCCTGAGGCACAGCCAGGGCCGGGTGACATGGGTCCTCATGGGCCACAGTAAGGGGCTGATTTTACTCTGAGCGTGACCAGTACTCATTAGAGTGGGGCACTGGTTTCTATTTTGAAAGCATCACACAACACACACGTCTGCTCTGAAGCTGGGGTCTGGAGCCTGTGGGCGTCTGTGACGTAACATAAGTGACAGTGCCTTGGGTCCACCTGCTACATACCACGGTTTGCAGAGTGGCCTTTAGACAGGTAGGGGCCTGCCTCTTCCGTAAAGCCTGGGGTGAACACTGCTTGCCCAGTGGACTCTGCGGAAGTCTAGATCTTCAAGCAATTCTTAATAAATATGCCTCGTGAAGTCTTGTTCACTCGTAGTAAAGACTCAGGAGGCTTTCTAATGCTCCTGACCCTGGCTTCTTTTGAATAACTCTTCCATATTTCACTGAACTCTCTGAGATAGAAATTTCCTGAGAACTGCCACAACCCAATGGCTCCCTGGGTGTTGTCCCTTGCTTCCCCTTCACTGCCAGGCCCCCAGAGGCAAAGCTAAATGGGCTCAGAAGAAATAAGTGGCCATGGCTTTCCTCAAAGGCCTGATAAGTACCAATAATAATCAGAAAATGAGAAGTTAGAGGGCTTTTAAGAGTAATCCACAGTTTTAAGGACAGAAATGAGTTGAAATAATTAGAACAGAGAGATGTCCCTGAAATAGAAAATAAATTAATGGCAAAAATGTTATGATGATGGGAGATCTGAGATTTGAGGGGAAAATAATTCACTGAGACCTGAGGGGAAATTTCTACATTTTATTAAATAAAGAGCAGAAATACAGAGTAATTGAGATTTTTTGTTAGTAAACACTATGATGTGTTCACTTTAAAATTCCACCAAAGACAGTGAAAAATAGGATGGATACTGATGAAAATTTCATTCATAATATGGTAAATGAATTGGAAGTTATCCTAAAGCAGAGAGAGTAAAAAAAGACAAAGAATGGTCATTTGGAGAAAAGAAATTAAACTTAATAGGAGATAGATCTAGGAGATCAAATGGCCCAATAATAAGAGTTTCAGGAGCAGATAAAGAAACAAGAGGGAAGAGAAACAAAGAAATAATAAGAGAATAGTTCTCTGAGTTGAGTTTACAGATCAAGGGTCCTGATTGTCAGGCCAGATTAACTACACAGAAGACATTCTACATAACCTGGCAAATTTTCTGAACTGAAGGGGCAAAGGTCAAATTTTCTAAGCTTCTAAACAGAGAGAAGAGTTTACCAACAATAAATCAGAATAGGGAGAGATTTTTTTCTCTGCAACCCACTTGGCTGCCGTGGTGTAAAACAATATTTACAGTTTTCTAAAGCAAAAAGACTAGAATTCAGGCATCCTACAAGCAGCCAGGATATAATTCAAGGGAGAAGGAGAGAATTTAAACTTACTTCACAGAGATTGAGTAGTTAAGTAGATAATAAGAAAATAGAAGTATATTCTATATAAAGAATTTAAAGAATACAAATTCTTTACTCTGTACAGTCAAAACTGAGTGTACAGAATAAAATCTGAGAATAGTTAGTTTTTCTTATGCCCATGGGGTATTTTTAAAAATTTGATGTGTACTTGGTCACAGAGAAAATTTTAATAGGTTTCAACAATGCCTATTTTATGACATCTTTGGACTAAAAGGAAAGAAAACTAAAAATGAAAATGTCTTGTTATTTAGAACTTAGTAAAATAACAATATTCCACATCAAAACCTATAGGGTGCAGCTACAGGAAAATCGAGAGCTTAAAAAGATTTCACAATTAAATAAGAAAGACTTAAAACAAATGGAATAGCCACTCAATTTAAGACAAAGGAAATATACAGGAGCTGGAAATTAATAAAGATAGAAGCAGAAATTACTGATTTAGGAAACAATAGTAATAGTTAACATTTACAGACCATTTGCCGTATTACCAATTACTGAGTAAGTGCTTTGTACGCATTGTCTTATTTAATCTTCATAATAACTCTAAGAGATAATATTCATCATGTAATAGTCATGGATCATTATGAGGCAAATAACTATAACAGACTCTATAAAGAAAAACAGAATTACAATTGTTATAGATGTCTTTTAAAGAATCTTTTAGCCTTTGATGAGTTTAGAAAACAAAAGGCCAACACTCCCTATAAGACCAACCCAAACAAAACAAAGCTCAGAGAATTTGAACAGGGTAGCTTTCATGTATATTTCTATCGACACATTTTTCATACAAACCTGGTGTATACTTGGAATTAATAAATATAACTCTGATATTAAGACCCCAGTGAAAATTAAATCTGAAAATCTCTATCTTGTACAGGTCACTCTTTTTATCTGGGACTTAATATATCAAGGAATTAATAAACATTTCCAAACAGCAAATATTGGGATTTGAAATATATCATCACCTGAAATTACCTAACATTAGGACAATCACAGGTTTTTTTTTTCAAAATTCATAAGATGAGGCCAAACTATAAAGACAAACAAATGAACAGTTTGAAATAGTTTGAATATTAAACAGGAAAGAATAGAAATAAGTAAATGAATTATTCAACTCAAAAAAGTCCTAATGTGTAAAAACTAAAGAAAACTCACAAGGAGGGGCTTCCAGAAACAAGGTAAAATGGCTATTTTGAAATAGATAAGAATCGTTAGAGCTTTTTGCTAGTTTTGTTTCTTTCTTCTATTCTAATTCATTCTAAGCATACCCAAGTTGGTGTCATAACTGTATTTTTTTTGTGTCCATTCTGCTCTGAAACATTTCTAAAGCTGATTTCTGAGGCGGAATGTCATTATGTTCTCTCACAGTCTTAGCAGCCTCTCAGGACGCCTGCCTCCCATCTCAGTATCCCTCTTAACATCTGGGGTGGACACTGTGATGGTGTGGGCCCAGCTTTCCGTCATGTACATTGCCTGCTCCTTCATGAGGTTAGCTGGATTGCCCAAGACCCAAGGGTGGGAAAAGTCAGCCCCTTTTCCCTTGAGAGGAAAAGAAAGAGAAAGAGTCAGGCTCTGTCTGGGATGTCTGTGAAGTGTGAAGCGCGATGCTGCTGGGGACCTTCAGGGCCACACATCCTGGTCCGACGTGAGCCAGTGAGCCCTGCGGGCTGCAGCAGGCGCAGGGAGGGCGGTGGACAGCCTCGGCGGGGGCTCACCCACCGGTCCTGTGGTCAGTTACAGCCGGCCTCGTGGCAATGGGCTTCCTACAGCTGGCTATTATTAACTCTGCTTTGGCTACTTGCAAGCAAGAGTCCTTACTCATTATGCTGCCTTACCTTACTTTTTTTGTATTTCTAGTAATTCTTCACTGACTATTGAGAATACAAAGTAGATGGTTTTAATGTCCAGGTCTGCTTCCTTCCATCAATCTTTTCTACAAGTACACTCTTCCTCTGGACCTCCAGTACTATGTGCTGCATCATTACATTCATTATCTCCAGCGAGGCACTCCTTTTTGTAGTAACGTACTCTTGAAGAAAGACAAGGCCATCTAGTTATGAGTGGATAGTCTTTGACTGTTTGCACTTCAGGGCTGTTTGCTCTATGCATCCCTTGGTCAGCTGTCTGAGGCTTAGAGCCCTTTCTCCGTGTGACTCTGCTGGCTGGGGTAGGAATCCCCTGGGCATTTTGCTGTGAGTGGTCAAGTTCATTTCCGGTTGTTCTGAGCAGCCTTACGTCTCCGTTCGCCAGGATCAGCAAATAAAGAACCATCATCCCTACATGAGCCACTTTCAGCTGCTGCAGGCTCAGCGTGCTCCTGCGGCTGATTTCATAGCTTGGAATGTCAAGTGCCACTCGCCATCCAGCCGGCCTTCCGCCTCAGTCACTGCTGGCAATCCTTACCCTCCCTCTGGTCCTGGAGCATAAAGGTCACTCAGGCTGTGCTTGTTTGTCACACAACGAAACACTTTGCCAAACACTGGTTCTTAGTGTGAGAGACCTCAGATATTCAAACAGGCAGCTCCAAATCTAAGGACTGCATAGTACAGGAAACACGTGGAGCTAGAAAAGAAGTTGCATACAGAGAACAAACTGCCCTGTGGAGGATTCCTCTTTGGTCCCTGAGAATCTCAGGATTGGAATTTTTGAATAAATAATTTTAAAGAGGATTAGAAATCAATCGAGGAAAATGGGTAGAAGGCTGAAGCTTAAGGCGAGGTCCCCCAGTCTCCTGCTTAAAGTGTGGGTGCTTTCTGCTGCTGTCATCCTCCATAGTTAGGCCTTCTGGAGGCCCTTGTAACATCCAAACGTAAAGCACAAAATTGGAGAAACAGCATTAAAATGTCTGAACGGACAGTAAATTAAAGGCATGGTTAAGAATGACAGGGAATTATGACATGATTTAACACTGTTTATCAGTGATAAATATGAGAGAATTTAACTACAATGCAAAACTCCAAACCTCTTAACACTTTTAAAACATTAGCTGGATAAGGATTGTTTCCATCACTACTTCAGCATGACAGGAATGGCATGCTCAAAGGGTTTAAGGGAATAGTTTTAGGAAGGGTCAGTTTCCAGAAGACTGGGGAGAGTTAAGAGAATCAGAAAAGACTGGAAAGAGGTGGGAAGCCATGGCCACTTCTAGACTTGAAAGGGGAGGGTGGTTTCAAGATGGTGCTGCCAGAACCAGCGTGGGCAGTCCTACCAGAGCAAGGAACTGAGCTCAGGCAGGGAGGGGCCTCTCTCCCTCATCTCTACCCCCCACCCCCAGTCTCCTTTCCATTCCTCTGGGGCACAAAACGGGGCAGGGAATGAATCCGGAGACACAGAGAAAAAGAAACCTGGAAGGAAAGGAATTTAAGGCTAGAAAATGGTCAACATAAAAACTTGAAGGTAAAGGGGAGAAATACTGATAAACTTATAAAACTAAAGCTCATTAAATGAAACCTTAAAGAGAGTAATCCTAGTGGGATTATAGATTAAGAACAAAAAAATAAGGGCTAGAAATCTGAGTGAAAATGTGAAACAATCAAGTAAGTAAGATTCTGAGCAAAATAATTTATATTATATAATGAAACCAAGAAAGGAAGTTCAAATATTAGAAAGAGAGGACAGAGTTAGAATGCAACACTAAAAATAGTATCAGCAAAAGTGAGGACAATAATATACACAAAAAAATAACCTGTGAACAGTATTAGAAGTACTTTTATCATCTTCATTTGCACACTTTATATAATTTCAGAGTTTTGAAATAATCAATGTGCCTCATTTTGATCATCAGAAAGGGAAAAAGTATTTAGAAACTAAGAAACACATACAAACACAGCCCAGCCATGCAGCTGATACTCAGTGGGATACATCAATTAAAAGAGTATATTTCAGATGAGGAAACTGCTCACAATTAAGCAATTTGCCTAAACTACATCACTAGTTAGTGAAGACATAAAATTTGTCAGTGGTTCTGCACCCCCTCCCTGTTGGCTGCATTTTTAATTCAGTCACAATAGTTCCCCCACAACTATTTTGTTTCTTCCCAGCCAAGTAGAGAAGAGGCAAGCATGTCTCCATCTTTTATTATATGCCATTTCCAAATAATATGGGGACGCAGACACTGATGATTCCAACTTTCAAAGACATGTGAGAATGTCATTGTATTACGTTTTCAAGGCAACCTGTTGCATGACGTAGGTGTGACAGGGAGAGGGGGGCACTGTCAGAGAAGCCAGGCGTGTCCGGCTTCACCACCAGCGAGGGTAGCACCAATACTGCAGTCTCCTGCCCCATAGCGGCTCCCACCACCCACTGTCTGGGGATCTTATATTTCTCCCACCACCCCCCTTGTCAATCATGGGTGACATATCTGTTGAGAATCACTACGTTTTTCCAACCAAAATATTTTTTTCAAGCTTTACTTTCTATAGTTTGCATTTTGAATTCAAGGGATTTTTTTCTTCCATTTAACATAATAAACATTGATTCAATGTTTTTAGAAACTACAGCAGTCTCAGCGCTCCTAGAGCACAGAAAATTCTCGTAGATGTCTCTTCCCTCCGCAGCCATTGTCTGCATAATCACAGCTACTGTGGCCACACTGAGAGGTATCGGCCTAGAAAACAGCCCAAAGCCTTGTATAGACCCCAAACCGCCTTGTCTCTTTAAGAAGAATGGAAGGAATTTCTCCCTGGTCCTTCCTTTTTCTTCTTTGTACAAATCAGATCATGTGTTTCCAAGTGTGTATCTTTGTGACACATTCTGGATTTTCACAGATTAAATCTCCAAGTGGTCTGGTTATCATATATTTGGTTTGGTGAACCCTTGTGCAGGTAAATGACTCCCAGTTAAGAAGGACACTGGAAGGAGACTTCCCTGTGACACTGTACTTCCCTGTCATTGTCACTTCCACTAAAGCACCTGGCGGAATCTACAGTCAGTGGCTTTTTGTGTATGGAGGCTAAGAGTGTTTCCACTGCCTCACACTTCTGCTCTTGACATTTCACATTAAGAGAAAGTCCACACCACACATCAAACAGAAATATAAGGGGAAGGTGAAAACTGAATATGGATGAATAAAGGAAGCCCTGAATAATGGGAGTTTGCATGGTTCTGTAATTGGTCCTTGGAACTTTATAGAACAGATGGGATTCCTAAAAGATCTTAAGATAGCTGGAGGGTGGCATATATTATATAACTGTCATATTCTGAACTGAAAGAGGGTTCTGGGGGGAAATAACTAAATTAGGAGCATGTAAAACAAATGTGTTTATTGTTATCTATTATTTATGGCCCTCTAGATAGCTGGCAGTTCATTTGACTATACTTCTGCCTAAACCAATTTAGATTAATCTAGCTCGTAAATTGAATAATGCCATATCAACTGTTTGGCTGCAATCAAGATATATTGCATATACTCAACTCTCTTAATCTGGTAACTATATTTTCTAATGTTGATGGATAATCGCCTTTAAACACATCCCTGCCCTCTATGCTTTTAGGTCTGGTTGAGAGGACCATTACTGGAAGTGGTATGCTCCCAGAACCATTTTGAGAATGCAGTTTGGCTGAACTCTCCCATCAGTAATATCAGTGTAATCTGAGGGTACTAAAGGCTATTAGCTTTCTCTAATGGTCTTTGACTCCCTTAAATAATGACCAAAAAGGGCCCAACAGACAAGAGGAAACAAATTCCAAGTTTCAACTCCCTAATATTTTCTCGGCCTCAGTTCACTGTAGTTCATGCACTCCTGAAGGAAAAGCTCACCTCTGTGAACACAGCCCAGTCAAACCCACAATTTCCAAAAGTAAATTTGTAGCTCTAATAAATTTGTCTGTTCCCATCAGACTTTCCTTCGACATTGCACTGGCCTATCAGGAAGCTATGAGGAAACAAAATGTTGGCAAAAGTCTTGCTTAGTAGACCTGTATTAACGATTACTAAAAACATTTCAATAATATATGAATTCCAGGTCTTTTCACCAATATGACAGGCTCAGAATTATAAGCTGTTTGCATTTCCTGTTTCTTTTTCAATAGTTGGTAGATACTCAGATTGGCTTTAAAACCTCAGTTTGTATACGCCTCTGTTCCAGCCAGGAAATCTTTTAGTTTTTACCGCTGATGACTTTTTCCTTTAATGTTCAATGTTAGAGCTGTGATTTTTGTGAACTTAGCTTAGATGTCTTCTTCATTTTTTATCATTAGGTTCCTGATTACTGATAATCATAATGGTGGATTTGCAACCAGTCATAGGGTGTGATGATCTCTGTGTCACAGGCCGTGCACGGGAAGGGCTTTTCCAGGTGTGAGAGCTGAGGATCGCCTTTGTTCATACTTCCTCTTGTGACCAATGAACGCTGTGTTGATGCAGCATCTAGTTCTGGCAGTATCAGTCCAGATAGGAGAGGAAGGGCTACCTGTTTCAGATCATACAGAAAACCAGATATGTCCAAGAATTGTAGTTCTTTTTAGCTGAAAAATAAAGGAGGCACACAAAACCTGGGGAGTTAAACAGTAGTGAGATCATCTAAACCAGGATGCCTCAAACCTCTAATGCCAAGGGAAAAACAAAGCATATGAACAAACAAAAAATACTATGCTTCTGTTTGTTATATCTCGTCAAATGAGACTGTTAATATATGATTACACTCTGTTTTATCTTGAGTTAACTTGGATGTATACATCTAGTGCACGTAATATAATAGAATGTATTTATATGGGTTTGGACCAAAATCAAAATGAGATCATGCACAGGGAAGTACTTTATGCTTTATAATACATTTAAAATATAAGATTTATCATGTATAGATTTAGATAGGCCTAAGAAGCAAAAATGTTTCTTCAGCACTATCACATAGAATTATCCAATTGGAAGGACGCTCTCTGATTCTTTGACATTTCCAGGCAATCATCTGACTGTCTGTAGTTTCCCAACCCAAATCCTTCCATAAATGGAAAACTGTAAATCACAAAATATTTACCAGAGGAACTGAGATGACTGTTTAAAGTCTTCTCTGTTTTTCAGATACATATGCTAGGCAGTATTTCAAAAGGTATAAATATGTATAACTGTTCTGTGAAAATCCATGGGAGTTATTCTCTTATGTTAGCTGACTCTCTACTTTGTACAGACATGCATACATGCATACCCATCCATATACATATATATGAATTCTTAAAAGCTAAAATTAGGTGCAAACTTTGTACAGTGGCCAGTTTTTACATCTTGTCCCAAAACACATTGTTGTTTTAAGAAACAAAGGTATTTCTCGACCATCTCCAAAAAAGTCTTTTAACTCATAATCATACATTTTAAACATATGAAATTGAAGCAAATTCAACTGTGTGCTCTTAAAAAAAAAAGGATTATGCCTTTTATTCCTTGCAGAGAGTTTAGGATACTGCTAAGTATTACGTGCATATTTAATAAATGTTTACATAGAATGGTTGGCTGAAAATTCAAGTATATATTTCAAATATATTCCGAAAATAGAACTCTATGTGTGACTTGGAGGTGTTCAGTTACTACTAATGAAAATGAGAAACATATATTTACAGTCTACAGAACACTGGTCTAGACAGAGTTTGATAAAAGGTTCAGTCAAGCCAAAAAACCAGCAAGAACCACACAACTATCTACAGCCTGAACACACTGGAAAGATGGAGAATTACCTTCTCTTTTTCCAAGAGAGACTTAGAGTGATACCTGTCAGGCAGGTTATCCTTGCTCTATTTCAGACACATACTTACTCTTCTCCATGCCTGCTAGACTGTGAAGGGTGTATGGTAACGATAAACCAATTATACCAGGGTCCAAAGTGACAAGACAATTCTGTCAAGGAGAGCTTATGAGTTTGGAATGTTCTGAATATGGTGCCATGATATTAGTCCAGTAAATGCTGTAGTTAGACTCAGGTCAGCAGATTTTAATAGAGTGACTCTTGTGTACTTAGCATTTTGATAAGAACTCCTAAAGAATTTCAATCCCTGGGGATTTGCTCTTGGTGGGGAGGACCGAATTTTAACAACCCTAGACTAACAGCAGAGCAATTACATGACCCAATGTTAAATAAATGCTGTAGATTATAAACACTGGAGGAATAAAGATACTGTGACTGGCTGTGATCAGATGGATTTCTGAAGGGAGCAGATCTTGGGAAGTGAGCAAGATTGGATTGGCAGGAAGGATGGCAGAGATCTGAGAGAGGGGCATGGCTCATAAAAATGGGTAAACACAGAGTGCGTGGTTCTGAGTGTCAGCACAGCCTAGTGGTAAGAAGGAAGACTCCGACGGAGTCATATTCCCTGCGCTCCATTCAAAGCCTGTCCCTCTGTTATCTAAACTGGTTTTCTCTCAATTTTCTCATCTGTAAAATGAGGGGAATAATATTAATATGTATATATTTTATTCATTTCTAAATAAAATTCGGATATAATTTCATGGGTTCTGGATCTCTTACTTTTCTGAGGATCTAGCACACTTGTTATGATGTTTTGTTTTTCTCTCTCTGCCTTCTCTGTTTCCTGTAGTCTACTTTCCTCCATTTGCCTTTTGCTTATTTCCTTAGGACTCTGACTTTCGTGCCAGAGATTTTCCTCAAATATCTGGTAATTGGGGCTGCCTATGTCTACAATGAAGGGCTTGAAACTCATTTATGTAATATCCAAGATTCAATAGATATTTATGGAATGCCTCCTATGTGCCAGCCTGTTGTAGGGGCTTGAAATTCATCCATGAAGAACCCACTGGGAATTCTGTGGGCTTAGCTGGGGAATGGAGAACTTCCCCCTTAAGTGTTAATGTGTCTTTCTTCTGCTGAGCAGTCTTCTCCAGGAAGAGCCTCTCCAGGAGGACCTTTTCCAGGAGAAGGAGGGATATGGCAGAATCAGTGGTGTAATACAGCTTTGGGGGAAAATGCAAACTACTTGTAGGCCCTGGAGAATTGATGGAGCATTTGAGAGGGGAAACAGGAAAAGAACCTAAGAAATGATACAAATGAAAAATGAAGTATTTATCGATTCAAGAGAAAATGAAAAATTGTACCCCCCAAAAGGTAATGTAGTCAAAGTGTTCTCCTTGCTTCTCCAAGGAGCAATATTTAATGATCAAACTAGTGAAACACTGATTACTGCTTTAATGAAAAAAATGGTGGCTTGTTATGTTGGGAGAATGTATGTGGCAAAGAAGTGGGTGGTGGAACAGAAGGCTAAGTTTTCCCCCATAACCGAATGTCACATGCTAATATCTAAGGTTTAAAAAAACCCCAAAACCAGAAGCATATTCCTTAGGAATGTAAGAAAAGTACAAAAGAAATAATGAAAAGAAATAATTATATTTAAATGATTCCTTTGGGGAGTGGAACTGAGGGCAAGGACCGAGGTGCGCCAGGATCGTGCCATTTTTTCGGTGGAAAATTAATTTTCAACTACGTTTTTGTATGATTTTGATAAAGATCAAAAATAAGAGGAAGCACAAACACAGAATTATCTTACTGTCAGTCATACTTCAAAAGACATGGCTGAGCCCAGGGCCACCACTGTTGGGCTCCAGGACTGGTTTGCTGTGTGTCGTATGGGGTGTGTGTGCGTGTGCATGTACTCTCTACTTTTTCCAGAGCAAACCATGCAGTGCCTCTGAATATGCCCAAGGAATCCAGTCGTCCTTGGCTCCATCGCGCCTCTTCCCTCCAGAGGCAAAGGGGCGGCGGGAGGGGAAGTGGGCAGGTGAGCGCGGCAGGCCCTGGGCCCCCAGAGGCCTTACAGATGTGTCTTGATGATGACAGGGAGATACATTTCTTCAGGAATGGCGCTTTTGAAATTCAAACGACCCTAAGATAATGTCGTACCTTCTTAAGCTGTTACCAGAATACCCTTTCCTGCTGGACTCTGAGGAAAGAGGGTACAGAGGAAGCACTTCTAGAGGATAAAGGAGAAGCATGAAAAACGATGTTGAAAGGACAGCAATGAGAATCTTGTTACTTCCTCCCCTTTCTTCTTTTTCTTTCATTTCATTTTTCAAACCAAGGGCCCTTTCCACTAGGTTACTAGTTTACTAGGTTACTAGGTTACACCTCATGCATTCCACACGTAGCTCTGTATGAAGACACTTAAGTGGTCATCTCCCTGTTTCTGGTTCCTTCTGTGGCGCTTAGCCTGCCAGACAGCTGTGATGTCCAGGCAGTGGCCCAGAGGACCCTCCCCCTCACTCCCACTTAATTCAGTTCTGATGGGAATAAATTAAAGACATTATTTTAAAAGAAATATGTAATTTTTAAGAAACATATAGGACGTCCCTACTTCCAGCCACCCTTGGGAAAATAGTCGTTCTTCTCCAATAAAAGGGAGACCTTGGTAGAAGAGTTTTACAAGCTCTGATGTTACAAGCTTTTAATAAAAGGCAACATTCTTATTATTCAAAGGAAAGACAGAGAGGAGATTGAGAGAGGTCTTGAAGCCCAGGGAGGCTGAACTCGGCTTCGCAGGAGGGGTGGGATGGATGCGTGCCGAGAGGAGAAATGTCCCAGGCAGGGGACGTGGTCAAAGAAGATGCACAGCAGAGGTTCACACGCAGTGAGTTGGAGCGATCCCCAGGGAGCAGTCTGGCCGGGACGGGGTTAGGGGGGGCAGAGGACACATGAGGGCCAGAGAGAGAGGTACAGTCACGCGGCAGTTTGAGAAATAAGGCCAGGGTAAAAAGAAATAAAAAGAAAAGTATGATTCTGATTCCACTATCTTCTTTACTTTCCAAGGGACACCATGAACTTTTATAAAACGTGTATATGAAAAAGTAGCCTCAGGTATACAATAAAAGCACCAGGCAGTATAAACCTATTTCCCCACATAAACACTGATGAAGGAAGCAATTAATTTACAATGCAGATGAACGAAACTATATGCAGCGGCTTGAGCTGCCATTCAGCCCAGTGGAGAAAGTGAAGCTGCAGCCACATCCCTTTGAATGAAAACGCCTGGCTGTGAGATCCCCCATGGCTGTGAGCTTCCTCAGGAGCCAAGAGAGGGAGAGCCCGCCAGGTAATCCACACAGGACATGGTGTGGCACAGGGCGTTAGTTCACATCAGATACAAAATAAAATGATCAACTATACAGTGGTTTGTTCCTTTACAGAATATTCAGTTGGTCAGAGAGAACCTCATATAATCATAAAATTCAAAGAATGGTACTTGCAAATATTCAAAACTTTTTAGTAAGTCTATTGACATAAATGATCTATTAACAGAAAACTAGCTTAAGTCTAATGGACTTAACAAAAATTAGCACAAAGAGAGTTCAGCATTAAGAGTGCCATTTGCCTACTTTTATTCTGACCTCAAATCTGAAGTCCACCATGTTAAAACTTAAAGACGTTGGAAGGATTTTGTTGTGACAATATAAAATATCAGATATAATGTTTCCCATTGCCTCTAAAATGCTGGAAAAAGAGCCACTGATTCATAGATAATTTGTAACTGTCTTTGCTTATATACATTCTGATTTAGAGATCTTCTCCTATTTGATAAATGTGCTGAATTTTTGTATGTAAAGCTTCAGGAGAAAGCATTTGTCTTATACTGTTAGTTTATACATCTTTGGGAAAGCCAGTGAAGAGAAAGACAACAGAACTATTTGGGGGAGGGTTTTTCCTACGTTTTTATTGCTTTTTAATGAAAGAGATCCTTGGCTTTTGAGGAGGAGATGATAAATAGCAGGGAGTGTGAAATTTAAAAGAACATATATCTGGGCTATAAATTCCTTTATATGGATACAACCCCTTTTGTTTAGATCTCTTAATTTTTCTCCAAGCCATACTGCCCATTTGGGAATGATTCGTATATTTAAGCTATATTTACAGGTCAGAATTGTGTTTTGGTGAAACAGGTGATAAGATATAGGAATCTTCCAAAATGCAAAGAGGAAAAATAATCTAATACATAGGAATAAAACAACACCCCACGCTTTAAAGACATGTAGTCAGATTGAGAAAGCACACAAAATACTGAGCACATTCATCCTGATGGAATAAGGAGAAAAATTCTACAAGCTTCCTGAAAGCGAGCGAGAGAGAGAACCTGCAGAGAAACAGGAATTCGACCGCTTGAATTTGTGAGTCAGATACTAGAAAAGAAAGGATGGTGGAGCGACTTACCCAGATACTCAGATTTGGGGGGAAACATTTTGACTCTAGAATGAATTTTTGAGTTAATACCGAGTGCAGATATACATATACATGTAATGTTATTTATGGAGACATGTTCACATGGTTCAAAAATCAAAACACTATATTACTATACATAATGTGCTTGGAGAAGGTTCTCACCTATTCCCATCATCCTCTTTCTTACAGATGGCAATATTACTCATTTTTTTCATATTCTTTTAATATTGCTTCATAAATATGTAAACAAATATGAATATACATGTATTTATTTCCCTCTTTCTTACATAACAGGCAGCTTGCTATAAGTATTGCTCTGTTACACTTTTTTATCATTTAACAAAGAATGTTGAACACGTCACCATTTTGGTACCCAAATCTCTGTCACACCCTCTTTTTTATAGCTTCCTAGGTTTGTGTTGCCTGGATATGCCAGAGTTCACGTGGCCAGTCCCCTGTTAGATTCCTAAGCAGTTTCCAATCGTGTAGTATTATAAACAGTCCTGCAAGTGATAATGTAAATATGTTATTTCTTAAATGTCCACATGTGCCTATAGGATTATTTCCCAGTAGTGGGATTACTTGGAAAGATTAAATGTGTTTGGTTAAATAATATATATCAGGTGTCCTTCTTCAGAGTTGTATCAATTGTGGAATCCTAAAAACAATGTATGAGAGTGGGGATTTTCCCAGTTTTTCTAGGAGAATATGTCAACCTTTTGGATTTCACCAATAAAAACATGTAAAAAATGGTACGTCCATGTTGACTGTGGTTGTGTTTCTCACATTGCCATGGATGTGTCACTTTTCCTGTGTTTGAGGGGTATTTATATATTTATCAGTGCACAATCTTAACCTCATTTCTTTGGGGTTGTTAGTATGTTTTATCTCAATTTCTCAGAGCTCTTTATATATCAGGGAACTGGCCTTTGCTCCCCCAACCATCACCATTTTTTCACTTATCTTTTGAGCTTGTGTATGGGATATTTTTCGTTCCATGCAGAAGTTCTTGACACTTCTCCAGTCAAAATTACCACTCTTGTCAATGGCTTCTAGATTTTGCATTACATTAAGAAAGGCCTTCCTTATTCTACAGACATAAAAGAATTCAACGATGTTTACTTACAGCATTTGTATGGTTTTATTTTCAACACTTCAACCTTTGGTCCATTTGGAATTTGTGTTGGTGTAAGACAGGCCACAGCACCTACCACAAAAGGCTAGCTAATTGTTCTAACACCATTGATCAAAAGTTCCCATTTTTTAGTGGACAGAAACCATGGGTTAATTTTCATTTATAACTTCAGATTGGGGAAGGCTTTTCTGACCATAATACAAAATCCAGCAGCCATGGAAAGTTGAGATTGATATTTTAGAGCCCATGAAAATAAAACACTTCATCTTTACTCATTGTTTTTCTGATGATACCTTTATCATATGCTAAATTACTGTATATATTTTGTTTAATGATCTTCTGTTTCATGTGTGTGAAATGCACAAGTACCACACTGTTTGACCTTCTGAGGTTTACCATATACTTCGTACCTTCAGGGCTAACATCCTCTCATTGTTTTTTTCAGAGTTTATCTGACAACACTTGCTTTTAAGTTTATGTACTTCAGGAGTGGCTTCAAGTTTTCTTCATTAGGTCTGCATGTTTCTTGCCATGTTTAGGTGTATGGTTTTGTTTTTTATGTTGCTATTAAAAATAGTCTTCCATTGTATCTTTAAACTGGTTGTTTTACATCTAGATAAATTCTATTTATTGATGTATATTCATTTTATATTCTACCATATTACTGTTACCTTATATGTGTAGTGTTTTGTTTTCTTATTCTATGTCTTAAGTCTTTTAGAAATAATGCCATGTCAGCTGCAAATAGTAATAGTTTTACCTCCTACTTTCCAGTATTTTGTACCTCTAATTTTCTTCTCTTATTGAATTTGTATTTTAATCTCTTTCAGGCAATGTTAAATTATAGTACAGATGGTGGGCCTTCATTCTAGTCCCTGACTTTAGTGGGAATGCTTACAGTATCTTCTCATTACGATGCTGCCTTTCAGATATATACCTATATACCTATGCATGGATACATAATTAGATTAAGAAAGAAAGTATAGAATAATTTCTTATTGTTGAGATTTTTTTAACAAAAATGAATGTTTTTTGTGCCAGATGCTTTCTCTGAACCCAGGCAGATAATCATATAATCTATATGAATAGTTTGATAATACTGAACCAGAGGGTATATGGGCTGTCTCTATACTATCTGCTCCATTTTCTATAAACCTAAAACTGCCATAAAAAATAAAGTTTATTAATTTAAAAAGTTAACTTGTATATATATTTAAAGAAAGGGTGACATAAGTTTTAAGATACCGTGTCAACTGAGAATGACTGAGAAGACAAGGACAATATTTAGAAATAAAAAGAGGATTCCTTAGCCTTGACTTTTGGGAATTCTTCATTGAATCACAGAGCTTTCATAGAAATGAATGTTCTTCTATATAAATTCAGTTTTTCTGGGAAATTTTCAATTTTCTGATTTAACTTATACAAAGGTACAAAAACCTGATTAAGTTTACAAAATATAATTGAATATTATAACCCTAATGATGTAAAAATTATAATGTAACCACAAAAACTGGAAAGTATAGGGTGAAAGAAAAGGGAGAAGAGAGACTGAATGTGCTTTTTAAATATCTTTGGCAATGGTGAGACACTGACTAAAGGTGGTAAGGACATGGAAGATGTAGTGTATATTTTAAAGACAAAGAAAACAACTTGAAGAATGAAATACATATAACAATACTTAAAAGCCAGTAGAAAAGGGAAATGATATTTGGTGTGTGCTAATTCCATCTTTTTTCATAGAAGAGAGTAAATAAATTTTAAACTAGTCAAGAGAGGTATAACAAGAATTTTCACAGTTATAGAGATATCTAGAATAATTAAAATCAGAAACTGTTAGTTCTTAACTCTTGAGTTTGGACTTGGGTAAGAGAATGGTGACACATGGAGAGACTTACACTTTGCTTTTTATATAGACTATGTACTATTTAAAAACTTTAATCCATGTTCATGCATTAATTCAATAGGGTTATATATGCTAACATGGTAAGAAATTCACTACATAATATTAAATTATTACCACATAATAGGTATAGTATGATTCCATTTTCATTACAGTTATATTTATGTGTGTGTGTGTGTGTGTGTGTGTGTATCTATCTACACAAAGTCTATAAATTTACATACCAAACTGTGGAGTGTGGAATGAGACGAGGATCCATTTACTCCTAAAAAATTTGAAAAGTATTCTCTCTCTCTTTCTATAAAGTTATATGTTGCTTTTTATTTTTTTTAACTATAACTATAAAAAAACCCCAAAGACCTAGAAATTTTGGAGATGCAGAGGCCCTTCAGCATGGTCTCCTCCAGAACCAGGCTGTGAGAACTTGGTCTTAGGGAAAACCACCTCAGCAGGAACCAGGCAGAGAGGATTACGTAGACACTGGAAGTTTCAGGGACACACTGTTAAATTCACCAAAAGGAAAAAAGTAACAGAGGGAAAGATTCTTGAAAATGTAATTAAAGACATACATTGATTCATTAATTTATTCAACAAGTATTTGTTGATGGCTTCATTTGTACCAAGCACTGTAATTGTTACTGGATCTTGAATAATCCATTGACTGTCTGCAAAATGAAAATAACAGTTCTCCATGTTCACGATTGCAGATCATGGAAGGTAGATCAAGAATCATACACTGAGTGGACATTTCCAGGTCACCTCAGTACACCAGAAGGTGTCATGTACAAGCGAAACAGATCAACTCTACCTCTCCTCTCTTTCTCTTATTGCTATGACCCTCCAGTTAGTGACCTGCCTGCTCTACATGAGGTTTCGATCTATCCCCACTGAAACTTGGATCTAGACCGTATTATGTGGTCAGCACTTTTTAATGAATGAAAACATTTTAAATATGAATGAATTCCTCAATTTCATCCCCACTTTGGGAAACTTAAGCACTTCTTTGTCACGGCTCATCCTAGTCTGAGTTTGTATTGGGGTCACTGAAGCTTGCTTTTACTCCGCTTCTTATTTCCCCTCTCTGCACCTCTCATTTGATCCCCAGTCCAGTTACCCTGGAATCTACCCTTTTCATGCCCATCTTCCTGAGCATGTGTCCTGCCCTGAAACTCCATTTCCTTTCTCTGGATTCCTGCTTTCTCCTCTCAGACCTACCTGCTTATAACCCCTTGTGTCTCACCTGTGACAGACGCCTCCAGTGTACCATGTAACTAATCTACCAAGGCATCTGTTTCGGGCACATTTTTCTATTTCCTTCTGGCTTGACAGCGTGACTGATCAACTCCTGAGGAATTCAAGAGATTCCGCTGCCTGAGGTCCACAAGTGCACCCCCAGAGCCTGTAGACCCTCCCTTTCCCTGTGGACTCAATTGAAATGCTGCACAAAGACACCAAGAGGACCGAGCGGCAGTCCCCCGAGAACCTGACCATATTGGCTGATCTTGGACTTCCAGCCTCCAGACACAGTGAGAAAATAAATTTCTGTTGTTTTAGCCACCCAAGTTGGTATTTTGTGACGGCAGTGTGGGCTAGTACAGTGCTTAAATCAGGCTCTATTTTCTAGGGAAACTGGGCTAAGACAGCATCCACACTTTATAAATACTGGACATCCGTATTGCCTACCACCTATTTACCTGAATCTCCGTCCATTCTCCCCTGGTGTTTTTTGTTTCGCAGAGCTCCTTTGTTTCTGTCATTGCATCTCATAGTCTCTGAGATCCAGCTCTTGGGATTTAACTCCAGGGTCCTGAGTCCAGTTCTGCTGGTCTAACAAGATAAAAACCAGCACGGCTGTTGGGAAGGTGCTCTACTGACTCATACCTACAGCCTCCAACACTTAGCGATCTGGCTGACCTATAAACAGCATCATCTAGGGAAGGAAACACATGGTTTTTTTTTGGTGTGTGTACTTTGCCCTTTTGACTCCAGGTAGCACCCCTGTTTTCTGTATCCTGTGAGTAAACACCACTCCCTATTACTAACATGCTACTCCTCATACAGTTGTTGATCCCAAACCTCCCTGCACAGGCTGAATGATACCCTGCATAAGGTTTGCCTATTTAGCAAAACAGGCTATTAAATGGGACGCTTTCTATGTCAGTTTTGGTCAAAACCCCAAAATTAGTGAACACTGAGGGCCAGCTACCCCGCGTCCCAGAGCAGAGTGCTGGGTCCCATGAACTACATTTGCACAGAAATACACTGGCTCTTCAAGCCATTGCCCTTTAATCAACTTCACTTCAGAATATAAAATTTCGAGGCTGAAAAGTCTGAGAGTGTGAAGTGCTTTGGAGAAGGGTGTCCATATCCTAAGCTTCCCAGGAGGGAAGGAAGCCAACGGGGAGAGAGGGCTTTAAGACAGTCACTCTGGTCTTGGCGGGTGTAGGACTTTCATCAGGAGAAATGTGAAAGCAAGAGGCTGGCTGAGGTAGCAGGCAGAAAAAAGATCACTTCGGAAGTAACTGTCTACGAACTGCAGTAGAACAAAGATATTTATGGACCAGATGTGGATTCTGCAGCAATAAACTAGCCTGGAGATGCACTTAAGAATTATTCCACTCAAGGAGATCACTGTGGAAGACCAATTTGATCTAATAAACGGATGGGCCGCAGGAAACCAAATGGCAGCATGAAGTCTCATAAATAGCTCACCAGAGAGGAGACAGTGGGTGCAAAGAGACCTTCAGAAAGAGATTCCCAGCAGGGATACCCTAAGAGAATCTGTTCTAGAACTTCTCCAGCCCCAGGGGCACCTCTGTCCAACCCCATCTGTACAGAGCAGTTAGCAAGTGGGGAACGAAGTGAGGGAGAAAGAGCACAACCCATGTCCTCTTTCCCCAATGGCTGCTCTTCCAGCTGGAGTCAGGCCTGAGCGGCTGGGGAGGAGAAATTTAGATTGGGTAAGAATTTAGAACTTCTGTTGCCTTGTACTGCACCAGTCTTCTACTTCCAAAGAGTATCCAGAAGTTAAGGAATCAAGCCTGACAGTATGTGGGGAAAAAAAAAGTTGTGAAACTGATTTGAAAGATCAATGGGAGAAGAAAATAAAGTTCTTTCTGGTATTTATTCTTCCCAAATCCTATTTGTTCAATAAATTGGTGATAAGTATATCCCCCTTTTTTCAGGTCATTTATGTATCTATATTCCAGCAGAACTGGAGCAAGGCTTCTAAGAGTTTAATGAAGACCCTGTCGGCATTGCATTCAGAATATCTCATTGTTTGCAGGACTGGCTCATGTATTACAGAACTTTTAGCATTTTACATTCTCACCCATTAAATGTCAATCAAGCTCCCCAGTAATTTTGACAAATGTTTCCTAAAAGCGGTCCCACCACAAATTGAGAATCACTAACTCAGGGTAAATGAACTAATGCTGACAACCTGGGTATCTTCAAATAACATGATAATCCCCAGTAACATATAGCAAAAGGTGAATCTTGGATGGAAAATTCTAGATTCTCTCTCCAGTTAAGCTCTCACACATATAATAATTTATATCTCAGTTGGAATAAAAGAAGAATCCACTGAGCCTGATCATTTCCTTGGGATGCACTGGAGCCCCTTGAAATGGGCTAAATCCAACAAAGATTCTAGAATAAATGCCATGTTGGAAAATTTATGGCTTTCCCTCAAGTCCTACCCAAACATAACATCCTACAAAAGTTTATGATCCCAGTGTTATCTGCAATAATATCGTGCAAATGAAATCTGAGATAATTCTAAACTGTGCACACTAGCAAGTCCTAATTTATGAAAGATCATCTTTGCTGCAAATATGGCTAAAGGATTCTGAACCTATAAATAGGAGGTAGTGTCTACAATACTGCTTTATATGACCTTAAGGATTTGTGATGAGGCTTCTTACAAGTGGGACCTAAACGTCACAAAGTGGGATGAAAATGTAAGAAATAAAAAATAAATAAAACACCCTGCACTGTGTCAGGAGTGTATGTGTTTAGATAACCCAACACACATGCTCACACACACACAACTGAAGAAAGAGGAGGTACAGGAGGAGAAACAGATGAAGGGAATGGAAGAGGAAGAAAAGAAAGGAGGACGGAGAAGAGGGTTGGCGAAGAGAGGGGAGGAGGCGGAGGCAGACCCCGTCATCACACATCAAAGGATCTCTCAAACATCAGTTCTCCCTCTCCCAGGGACTTGAGACATGACCTGTCTTCAGTTATCAAGGAGTGAGAATCTGAAAATAAAGGGGATAAGATAGGCACTGGTTATATTAAAAATGAAAATGGCTACAGCCTGAAGGGATTAAAACCATAGGTGAAAAGTATTCTATATGAGAGGTTCTTGAACCAAATCCCTTGAAGGTAAATAGACATCAAAGGAAGACATTGCAAAGTACACATTAGCCTCCAAAGTCCCTTCAAAATAACAGGTTTATGACAGTCACTAGAATAAATAAATAGAAATGGAGACTGTAAACTACTCCAAGTGGAGTGGTCCTGTAAACTGGAGCTCTGTCTACAATAAACACACTGTGGTTAAACATACAGACTCACTTTACAAAGTAGAAAGATGAACTAATTATACTGAATGTGACCTTTAAATTACTATTACACAAATCATATAGAAATAAGAAAAAATTTAATAAAATGTGCTCTTAAAACTTTCCCTGGTTAATGACTTGGTAGGAAGTAGAAGGAAACAGCCTTTGTTACACTTAGCTTCATCATCTCCCTGTGCAAAAGAAAAAGAATTCTGGAAAAATAACTTTGAGACTATGATTTTAAATTAAAATTTTCAATAATGAAATGAGGCTCCACTTTCATTTCAAATTGAGAGTGTAAGATAGCAGACTGGTTGAACCAAAAATGAAGAAAGGGTGTAAATATTAGCCTGTTGTGGAGGAGTTTTGCTTGTTCCCTATTCGCTTCCTCCGTGTGGCCCCTGGGTTCTTCTCAGGCGGTCTGTGAGGTCAGTCACAGCAATGTGCTAAGTCAAACGGGGATGCCTGCCTGAGCAGACACATCGCTCTTAAGCCCTTACCTAACACTCCACAGAATTCTAAGCACCTTACCCACACTGATTTAATTCTTACATGACTCATGAGATCGATATTATTATTAGCCACATTTGACAAATGACAGGTGAGGACACTGAGCTTCCAAGAGATTAAATAACATGCCCAGGATGTGCAGCTAGAAGTCGCGGGGGGGGGCCAACACGTAGACCCTAATGCGTCTTCGCTCCAAGCCAAACAGCTTGCTGGCCATGTGCTTGAATGAGTGGTAAAGTGAAATATGCATTTAATAAATGTCTCCAATAACTTAGACTGAGTTGAGAAGTTGGCTGGGGAAAATCATTAGGAAATGAAGACCTTCCAAGGTGGAAGAGTGCTGGCTTGGGGAAAAGAGATACCCCATCCAGGGTAAGGGGAGGCTGGTGGGCGGGAGTCTGGTGCCATGTCACTGCTCATCAGATACTTAGGATTCCACACCCCAGGAGGTGCCACAGGGGGAGAAATCATACTGAAAATGGGAAATACATTTTGGGAAAATAAATGGTCATTTGGGGGCATAATACTGTGTAGATGAAGACAAGTCTGGGTCAGGTGGAAAAATAAGAGTTAAAAAATATTCTAACATCTCTTACGAGAAATAAAATTTTTGAAGAGAGGTCCATCCTAAAACATACCTCTATACTATACTTTTATGCAGCTGTGGCCCACCCAGGCCTTTTGATTGTCTGCAATATTTGTGTTAATCTCTGGTTAATTTGGAAATTACTGAAGAGTGCAGCCATCATTTTTCTCATTTTACACTTCTGTAAATTGCTCCCTAACTCATCTTATAAAATTGTGGTGCAAAGGTCTTAATCCCATCTGCAAATTTATTAAATTAAAACCTTTGAATTATTTTTCTGTTTACTCCTCAATTTTCAAATTTGCCAGGTGTAGCATTTGTTTATACTATGTACCTTAAATGTACATAGTAGTTGGCCTGTTAATATTTTAAAGATGAGCTAAAGAAGGAATCTATAAAACCTGAAATGGTTCACCAACAGAAAAAATAAATAGGTAACACATTAGATTGACTAACCACTATTTTGTTGATCATGGTTAAACAGAAAAAAAGTGGAGTATTTTTTTATACACTAGCTATAGGCTGGGCTATAAGAGCCACAGAAGGTGCTGTGCCCCATGCCCTTCAGAAGTCGATAATAAACACACGGTCATCACGGGAGGAGGATGTGGCAAATGCCTCAGGAATGGTGCTCAACCGTTCAGAGAGTAAGGGAGGAAGTCATTTGTGCTGGTGGGAAAAATAAATGAAGGCAATATGGGGCAAAGGAAACACAACTGAAGAATGGAGGAGGCAGGACAGTAAAGTTTCCAGATTTGCTAAGCTATAGATTATTATTTTGGGAAAACGGAAGCATAAAGAAAAATGTAAGTTGGATCAAGATGATGGGGGGCCTTGAAGGCCAGTCAAGAGCTATTTGTTATTACATGGATAAAACATCTGGATGACTGATCTTTTCATCCAGGTATTTGGCATTATCCCAGCATTTGACTCAGAATTTTAAGGTTTAAAAAAAAAATCAAGAAAACATAATCCTTGGGTAAAGGTCAAGGAATATCTGAATTTGATTTTGGAATTGTGTCCACGGGGAGAAGTCTTACTACTATCCCTTGAGATTTAAAACAGAAAGAGACCAAGGTTAAGAAAAGAAATGCCAAAATGTCAAAAAACAAAACAAAACAAAACAGACCTATAACAGACCTGTAGCATAAAGTGGGTCTCCTCTCACTCAAATTTATATAATTTTATCTATATTAGTATTTTAAGTGGTTCTTAAATGGGAGAGCACCCTCACTTGTACAACAGCCAAGACACAAGCTCATTACCTCAGCCATTCCTGCATCAGTATTTGAAGGGGTATCTGTGTAGTGATATCCACTGAATTTACTTTGAGGTTCAAGAATTTTTATTTATTAGTGCATGCACTTAAATTGTAAGATGGAAAGCCATGAGTTCGATCATAAATTTGGGAGTCATGAATTCGTAGGCAGTCAAGAGTTCAATCATAAATTTCACAGTCATGAATTTAGCATAAGCTTCAGTCTTACCAAAATGTATCTTCCTAACTCTAATCCCGGGACATCACTGTGGCCCTCAGACCTTAATCCCCAAGCAGGCCAAACTCCAACTATAAACACTGGGAGTTTCCCACGTTTTAAACTACAAACCCCATATAACCAAGAGTTTGGTTGTGACTTTAAATGTATATAAAACTCAGATTTTAATTCCTGTAAGCATAAAATAAAAATAAGAAGTCTTCAAGCATGTATTTTAGTAAAAAAAAAAGTGTTTTTCTCTTTCTTGAGTGGGGCCTGAGTTAAGGACAATATGTCAGCATAACTTTGAGCTATTTGATCTTGGTATGCTTTTTTGGTCTAGTTTTAATGTTTCTTAAACCCAATGTCTCTTGTCTTCTTTAAAATGCACTAATCTCCAATCATCATGGAAATAAGTCAAGTAAATGAAAAATCATAAATTACATGGGGACCTACTAATTCAGTCGGTTTATTTGGAAACAAATGCCTGGGGCTTCAAAGAGAGGCAACTGCCTTAGCTCCAATTCCTCGTATACATTGGCCAATTTAACTTTCCAAGGAAATGATAGATGATTTAACAAAGTGAGTGGCCGATGTGACTTTCTGTTCCATCCACAGAAGTGTTGGGGGTGGGGACAAGGTGGGGGTCAAGGAGGATAAAAAAAAGTCTGGAGCATTAATTATAAATCATGGTTTTTATGAAACACTGAGATTTGTTACGTTTTACCACAAGGAAGTGTCACAAAACAACTCCAATAATTTCAAAGTTAAGTGCTTTCAGTTCCATTCTGTTTTAATTATACACACTACAGAGAACTTTTAGGAAGTTACAAATCACCAAGGGTTATGAAATATAAAATTAGATATGTGCTAATCGAACATAATTGAAATTTCCTTAAAGTTGAAGTTACATTATTAGAAACAAGAAAAAAACCCCATAAAGTATCAAGAAGAAGTAACAGAAAAAATGAACTCAAGATGTACATGACATTCATCTTACAGCCATATCGGGGTTTCCAGGTGTTAATGGCTTTCATCCTATCCTTGTCTTGTGAGATACGAGAAGTAGAGATACCATCGTCTCATTCATCAGAAAAAGAGAGCCGAAGAATGGACAGATGTCATGATATTTTCAATGCCACACAGCTGATAAATAGAATGAAACAGGTCTCTGTAATTATTCCAGTGTTCCACTCTAATTCACTAATTATTAAAATGGAAGTGAGGAAAATGGGGTATAAATATTTTGTAGAATCCAAGGTAATATTTATTCATTCATTTGTTTATAAAATGATTTCATATATTAATCTGTCCCACACTTTACTATGAGATAGTGAATACGGTTAAGATGAAAAATAAAATACAGTTTTAAGGAAATAGGTTGTCAAATATAGAATTTTTAGAGCAGTAACTCGTTATATGAAATCCGTATTTTCTCATGACTTTTGCTTCTGCAGCATTTCCAGAGTCACTGAGTTCCTCCTTGCTCAGCCTTTTTTAAGTTTCTCTGAAGATATCTGGCATGAGAACTCTAAATCAAAATTCCATCTTGCATTTCAAAGTTTCATTACAGGAGAGTTTTCTACCAATTTTAACCTCAATATCAAGTGGTTTATTTGAAATACAGTACTGAATTATTGGGCCAAATTACTTTATAAAAAATAGTAATTGCTTTGTGGTGAATTGATCATGGTGGAATCAAGTTGGAATTTTAACTCTTTTTTTTTTTTAGTTCTCATATTTTGGGTGGATATGGTATGGATTGGCGAGTATAGACTTGGCCTAAGGGGTAATTTGGAAAAAGATTCCTGAATTCTTGTATTGATGTTCTAGAAGTAGAAAGCAAATGTCAAGTACAAATGTAAAACAGGGCAAAATAAACTATTACAGCAGACCACGAAAGTGATTCAGTTCAAACGGGCTTGTCTGGGAAGTTTGTGCTATCCAGATGGGTCAATTTGATACATGTACTTACATACATCCTACAAGAGTCAACTAAAGTCCCTTATAACTGGAATGTATCACAAGCTGACAGCTTATAAAATACCAAAGTATTGAAATACAAGCATGGTGTGATGAAAATTAGAATAACATACAAAACTCAACTTTAATTAGTTGTGCATTAATTGGATCCAAATTAGTTGTACACTCTCAAGTGGAAGCATTTGGATGGATGATGTACACATTCGTTAGATGCATAGGTAAAGGCAGAAAGATAATTTTATTCTCAGTGGACTCATGAAGAAAACAGAAAATATAGCAAATGAGACAGGTTGATTAAATAAATTAGAAATTTTCAACTCCTGGGCAGTCATTGATCATGTTAATGAAAGAATTACATATTATTTTGGGCACCATCATTAGAAAACAAAACAAAGTTTAGGAGAAAATAAAGAAAATAATCATGAAGAATATGCATTTTCTAAACAAATACATAAATCAGAAGCTTGAGAGTGAAAATTCTGAAAATAAACTGGAATAAATATAAAAGAATGAAAGATTAAGATCTATAAAATACTATGTTTCAATGAGGACTGAGGGAGCCTTCTTATCTACTCGTAGCAGCAGCCATATTCCTTCATATAAAACTGGAAAGATTGCTAAGAGGGATGGCCACCTTTAGCTAAACTGTAAACAATCAGGCGAATTAGCAGGAAAACCTGCTGCTTCTCTGCCTCCTTGCTCCCTTCCTCCCATCTTTGGGAAAAAAAAATGTAGAATTTTCATAGCACATGCCCCAGAACTTTGCACTATTGGTATCACCTGTGTGCTCTTCTGTTTCCGGTCATTGGACATTGAATTTACACCCTGATCCGCAGAGCTGGATAAAATCCATTTTGCTAAGTCCCTTCATGCTTAGGGATCCTAAATAAACTACCTTCAACAGACTATTCCTATGCCGGTATCCAGATTTAAAGCCATGTAACACCTGGACTTTGTGAGCTTAACCTGCTGTGACAAATAAAAATAAATAAGAAAGTTTCCCGTAGTTGACAGCCCAGGTGGAAGTTTTACTACAATTTCCATAAGTCACAGGGGCAGGCTTCAAGTGAAATAAACTGTATTTACACACAGTTTGCTCAGAAAGGGGGCTGTATTATAGCTTTATACAGCCTCTGAAACTTGCCAAGAGATCTATAGATATAAATAAACTGTGACAATAAATCCCCTTTGTCCACTTGAAATTTTTATTTATTTGTTTACATGCATCTTTTCTATATCTAGACAATGTGGACCAAGTGAATTTTGCCCTCACAACAGGGGGAAAAATCTGGGCCCTGTGTGTTGAATGACATGAATGCTTTGGGGGGAAAAAGCCAAGATTTAACATACTCAGATTTGTACCTCATATTGATTCTCTGGTTTTAGCTTCCCTTTTACTCCAGTTTACTGAAATGATAGAGTAGGGAAAATGTGACAATTAAAATTTCTGAAGATATTGTATAAAGACAAAAATAAACAACCCTCATTCAGTACAATCTAAAATAGAGATATCTTAGATATCTTTCTGGATAAAGAATCAAAAGACTAGGAGCTGAATCAAAATCTCAAAAGTTTTTTTTTTCAAAATAATTTTTTCCTGAGCATATGGTATGAAAGTCCAAGATCAGTAAAAAAGATTTTAGAGGGGAGACTTGCAGAAAGATATGAAAAGCTGTTATAAGGCTATTATACTAAATAAATGTGGTGATAATGACAAAAAAATAATAAAACTAGAGCTCCAAGAAATGGAAAACACTACAAAAAATAAAAATAAAAATACTGTATATAACAGATGATGTCACTTAAAAGCTATTGGAAAAGGATGATTTAGCTAACAAATAATGTATTTAACTTTTCAGGAAAAAATGAAGTTCTATCTCTCCTTCTACCAAGCAACAATATTGTTTAACCATCTAAACTATCTAGATAGTTTAACAGTCTTAATATATAAGAAGGAAAAAAAATGTAAAAGATCAAGAAGAAAATATAGATGAGCAGTTTTCTGGTCTTGAGGTATGCAAGAACTTAAGCACAGAAACTAAGGAAGATACCATAAAGGCAAAAACAGAATGTTTTGACAACATTAAAAGTAGAAACATCTGAATCAGAACAACAGAAACAAAAAGAACATTAAAAGAAAACGACAAACTAGAAAAGCGTTGCAACACACATGGTAGATTAGAGGACACAGTCCCAGCTAATAAAGAACTACAAATAAATATAAAGGCAAACATCAATAAGAGTATACACAAGACAGAAATAAACTTAAAAATATATATATAAATACTCATTCAACATATCAAGTAAAGTTCAGTTCCACTTTTAATCTAAAAATGGAAATTAAAATGAAATATCATTTTGAAATGATATTCCTTTTCTCACTTTCTGTTTGGAAAATCTGAAAAATAAACGACAATGCCCAGCATTGTTTGGGAAAAGCAGACACTCTCATAAACTACAATATAAATTAAAGCACTTTGAAAGGATAAGTTGCCAATATGAATCAAGATCCTTAAAAATGTCTA
>JAVSCE010006553.1:0-11097 GCA_032199065.1 Smutsia gigantea
AGAGAGCAGGCTGGCGGCACAGGGGCACCCTACCTCTGGCCCTCACATCTAGCCCCTCCCTATCCATGCCCTAGTCAAGTAGCCACTTCCCGTGGAATGTACCTGTGGGCTGGCTGGCATGGGAGGGCAAGAGACCCTCATTCTGAGATGGGCTTGAAAGGCAAGATGTCAGCCTAAGAGACAGCTATGCTGTTTGGCACCGACCCTACAGATTCCACAGTTGGAAAGGCAGGGATTTGTGTGGACTGGGGAATCAGGGAAGGCTCCTTGGCAGTGGGCCTGAAGGGGAAGTGAAATTGGGACCTATGGAGAGGAGAGGGAAGGCACTCCAGTCGGGAAGAATAAAAGCAAAGACACGTTCTTCTTCACCTTGCCCTGCCCCAAATGTTAATTCATAGAGCCGTCGTGATTTTACAACTAAGAAATCCCCAAAACCAAGAGGTGAAGGGGCCTAGATCACCCAGGCAGGGAAAAAGGTGGTCTGCTCCATGGTAGGGTTTCCCCTTGGGGCTCTGGATGTATAGCTGACAGGAATGTGAGGACCAGCTCATCACATTTCAAAGTGACTCTGGGAGGGACCTTAAAAGTGCTCTGCGGCAAGGTGGGGGTTCTGAATGACGTCACCGAGTGGGAATGAGAGCCCATTTTAATATGAATTCAAAAACTCATGACAGAATGACAACACAGAGTGACCACCTAATCACCGCACCCTTCTCCCTCAGAAAGGTAAAATGATGACTATCCGACCACCGTGAAAGGGTACGTGGGCGCAGCGGCAGCCCAGGTGAGAGACGTCATCAGCACTGTAAAGAGGCGTTAGTAAGAGACAAGCTTAGTCCTACTCAGAGGGGGAGGAAATAGACGACTGTCCTCAGCCTGACGAGACCCACAGGAAGGAACCACATTCGGGAGGCAGCCTTTGGTACCGCGTGTCCAGGAGCTTTCTAGCAATAGCAGTGAGAGAGAACCTTCCTCAGGAGAGGGCTCCCTGTCACTGACCTTGAATAAGCAAAGATGGGACGTTGGTTTACTGGGGCTGTTGCCGAGGAGGTGAACCAGGAGGTAATAAGGGAAGTCCTTCCTCCTCAGTCCCCGTCTGACATAGACTCCGATAACCTCATGCAACTGCTCCTCATGGCACTATACACAGTTGTAACTTCACGCCCAGTTGTAAGTTCCCCTTATGTAAGCCTCTCTTGTACTGTACCTCACCTCATCATTTTAACTCTAGTGCAACCAGGGCTTGGCATATCATAGGGGTCCCATAAATGCCTGTTGGTGAACGAATGAAGACAGAGAAGGCCGTTGAAGAAAAAAGATTGCCTTAAAAAAATTTTTTTCATTTAGTGTAACGTACTCCTAAGCCATCTGAGTGGGGGTGTGATTGAGCATTTGGTGTGAGGCTGAGATACCTCTGGAAGTGACCAGCCTCTCACAGATATTTTAATCCATGGGAGCTAATAAATTCCCAAGGGAATGTGTGTGGCATTAGAAAGGAAGAAGGCCTAAGGCTAAGGAGGAACCTCAACCTGTGAGCAGAGGAGGTAAAACCGGCAAGGAAGACCAAAAAAGCTGGGGGCAAAGAGGTAGGCTAAAAATCAGGAGAGTGCAGGGTCAGGGAAGCCCGGGGAGGAGAAAGATCAAAGATGGCGACGGAGGCCCCACAAAGTCACCAACTGTTAGCGAAACAAGATCGAGGATGAATAAGTGTCGAGTAGATGGAGCAACTCTGAGGTGACTTTGGTGACTTCACTTCAATCAGAGCAGTTTTGGCAGAGTGGTGGTGGTGGAGGCCAGACTGGAATGGGCTGAGGAGTAAAAGAAAGGGGAGCCTGTCGTACTCACTCTGGGCAGAGCATACCTTGCTAGCTTTATGACTTTTTAGAGGGGCCATGTTTGCTTAGAATAACTAAATTAACAGTTTTCTCTGTTAATGTGGATATGGGGTTTTTAATTTCCTTTTACGTCTGTTACCTCTACCTTCGAAGTAGGTTTAGGATGTGACCCCGTCTCACTGCCTCCACTACTGGGGTGCCCAGCCTGAGCACTGTCGTCTCTCCCGTTGGCTACTGAAGAGCCTTCTAATTGATCTCTGTGTCTACCCTGGCCCCCAGTAGTCTGCTCTTCGTAGAGCAATCACCGTGACTGTGGTTAAAAAAAAGCAAAAAACACGTGATCAGTCATGCCTCCCCTCTGCTGAGAACCCGTTATTGGCTCTACTTCTGTAAAGAACTAACAAACTCTGGAGAGTGTCCTACAAGGCCACACGGAGGGATATGACGGACCGTGTCCTATCGGCTTACTGCTGTCACATCATGTGTCTGACTTCCACTACTCTCTCTCTTCTCCTTTTGGTGCTCCAGCCAAGTTGGCATCCTTGCTGTTCCTGTAACGCACCGGTCAGGCTGCTGCCCGAGGGCCTTTGCACTGGCTGCTTCCTCTGCTGTGCGCTCCTCCGCTAGATACCAGCGTGGCTCGCTCCAATCCCATCTTCTCGTTGAAGCCAATATTGGCTTCTTTATTTGAAATTTTAACCTGTGAAGGTGGTTCAGAGTTTCAGGGTTGTCAGTCACGTACAGCATGGTGGAATATATAGTTAGCACTACTGTAGCGTATGTCTGGAAGTTGCTAAGAGAGTACGTCTTAAAAATTGTCACGACGAGAAAATATGAAAAGTTTAAGTATGTGAGGTGGTAAATGTTAACTAAGCTTATTGTGATAATCGTTTCCCACTCTACATACATCAGATCATTATGTTGTGTACCGTAAACTAATGTAATGTTAAATGTCAATTATATCTCATAAATTGGAAGAAAGTTTTAACCCATCCCCTGCATTTTCAATCACCTTTCTCCCTGCTCTTTTCTTGTCTACAGCACTACCAGTTTTCCAACATACTATATACTTTACTTAACCTGTTGCCCAGGCGGGCTCCGGAGAGACGTCCGACGTCGACAGACGCAGAGGAAGAACAACTACGTTGAAGGATCGGCGCATGACACCTCAGAAGCTTGCCGGCTGAGCCACATCTGTAAGGAGGGCACGGGATTAACTGTCTGAAAGAGCTTGTTGTACTTAATGTTTGTTGCCCCCTCACCAGAAGGAACGCTCTCCCAGGTCCCAGAGCAGGCATTTTTGTCTGTTTTTGTTGTTGTTGTTGTTGTTGTTGTTGTTGGTTTTTGTGTTTTCTTTTTGTTTTTGGTTTTTTTCCACCCCCCCCCCCGCCCCCCCCCGCCGTAACATATCCCAAAAGACAGGAGAGTGACTGGCCCAGACTACTAGGCACTTCAGAAATATTTATTGGATGAATGACTGGGCATTATTTTTATGTTGGGCAGAAAGGGAAACAAAGTGGTGTGTGTTGAAAGGAAGAAGGAAGGCCTGCCCTGGATAACAGAAGAGGTTTTCTTCATTTGACTTTCTCTTGCTTTGCCTCTCTTCAGGGTGTAGCAGAGGAGGAGTGATTGTGGACGGCCTCTCACTGTGCTACCGCAACAAACTCATCGTGGCCCCCGTGGTTCGGGTAGGGACTCTCCCCGTGCGGCTGCAGGCCCTGGCTCGTGGAGCGGACGTCGTGTACGGTGAGGTAAGGGGCTCGCGGTTTCCCCAGAGAGGCTTGTACGAGGGCAGCCTCTCCGTGTGTCGGTGGGAGTGGTCAGGAGCAGGGAGTGGGGGCAGAATGGGCACTCGCTTCGCAGATGCTCACGGAAGGTGGCAGGAGGCAAGCACATGACACTCATGAGCTCTGCGAGCCCAGCTGAGGCCCAGAAGCCTGAGCGGCACGGAGGGTGTGTGCGATGGCGGCCAGGCATACGGGAGTTCGGTGAGCATTGAGTTAGGTTGCTGCCCTGGCACCTAGAGCAGTTCCTACACATTCAGTACTGCATTCAGTGAATGAACGAACTCAAGGTTAGGAAGAGGAGACCAGATGTAGGTGAGGGAAACTGGATGGGCTTGGTTTGGGGAGCCCTAGGATTTTCTGGTGTTGGTAGCTAGTGGGTCAGTTCAACTTGCCAGTGGCTCTGGAGAATATTAGGACTTGAGACCCAGGTTTAGAGAGCATCTTCTAGGAAAAATAAGATTACAGGAGTAACTGATAACTGGATGGCGAGAGAGCGTGAGCAGTGGTTCTCAGCTGGGCACAGTTTAGAATTTTCTGGAGAGCTTCCCCACAGTCCTCAAACCCGGCATGGTCCCCTCAGTGGGTGTGAGAAGTTTTACGAAGTAGCCACCTAAGCGTGTCTTCTATGTCCGTCTTTTAAGAGGCACGGGTGGTGGGATGAGGACTGTGGCTACAAGGGGCCCGCGTGTGGAGTCCCTGTGGTAACGGAACTGTTCTGTGTCTTACTGAATTAATGTCAGTGTCCTGGCTGTGGTATTTATTTTAGTCCAGTTTTGTCAGAGGTTACCACTGAGGGAGATTGGGCGAGGGGTGCGTAGTATCTCACATTCTGAGACACCACTGCACGCGAGTCTCCAGTTATCTCAAACAAAAAGTTTAATGCAGAAGGAAGCTACCGGTGAAGAGGAGAGGGAGTGCTTACGAGGGGATTGGGGAAGAATATTAACCTTACGTACTGGGCGTGGGGGGGGGGGGCAATTAACGATAAGAGTGAGAGAAATAGGGTAATTGAGGAAAGGGGCGTGTCAGGCAGAAGTCCCGGGTCTGTTAGCTCCGTCTGATGGTCCGACGATGGCGCGAATCCAGCTGTAAAAGATAAAGAAGGCATTTGATTTGGAAATGAGTTGACTGGAGGACAGTGTGGTACAACAGATGTGAACACTTTTCTGTAGAGTCAACAGATTGAGGAGTGAACAGCAAATGAGGAGGTGAAAATAGGGCTGCTGACTACCCTGCGAGAACTCAAGAGGTGAAAGGATAGAGGGAGGACGGGCAGGTAGTGGAGGTGAAGGAAGCTGGGTGAAATGAGCTTTTTTTTTTTTTTTTTTTTTTTTTTTTTTTTTTTTTTTTTTTTTTTTTTTAAGCAGCTTGCCTATTTGTAGCATGAGGACAGACCCGGCATCGAGGGGAGGCCTGGAGATGTGGGGGATGAGCGGAGATGGGTAGGGCCCGGTCTTGGAAGGGGGGGGCAGGATGAGGTGGTGGGACCTGCTGTCCTCTTAACGTAGGGTGAGGAGGAGAGGCAGAGGGTGATGGGAGCGAGCAGGGGAGAGCTGAGGGGTTTTGCCTGAGAGACTTGTTGGACAGGGTGTAGGGATCCAGTGTTCTGCTGGACGTGAGGGTGGCAGGTGTGGGATAGGGGCCTGAGGAAAGAAAGTCAAGACGGTTTGGTAGTCAAGCTCTTTCAGACAGTTAATCCCGTGCCCTCCTTACAGAAGTGGCTCAGCCGGCAAGCTTCTGAGGTGTCATGCGCCTGACTTTGCGGGGGGGGCAGCCTAGTTGTTCTTCGTCTGGGTCCGTCGACGTTGGACGTCGCTTCGGAGCCCGCCTGGGGACTGGCACCTCTCCCTCCACCTCTGCTGGGGTGGCTCGGCCAGCACGCCCCTCGGGTGTCAGCCGCCGGATTTTGGGCGGGGGGGCACCCAGCTCCTCGTCCGACTCCGCCACAGCTCGCTGCCTCTTGCGGGCCTGCCTGGGGACTGGCTTCTCCGCTGGCCCCGTGGCTGGGGTGGCCATAGGCGCAGCCCCGTAGAGCCGGTAGCCACCCGCCAGGCAGTATGTCTCTCCATGCCAGCTCACCTGGGTTTCGCCAGGCCCTCGGTAGAAGGCGTGATAGTAGTGACCAGGTGTCGGAGAGGGGGAGGCCGCTGCTGCTGGGAAGAAAACCAGAACTGAGCGGTCACTCCTCCTGTACACAGTGTCCTGCCAGGGCCTTCCCTCTGTCACGTGTCTCTCAGTTTCTGGCCGAAGCCAGTTGATCTGCTTGGCACCTGAAACCCAGACTTGGCCCATTCCCCTCCTCTCTATGAGTCCCCTAGAGAAAGGGATGTTGGCTGCAAAAGCAATTCTGTGGAGCCTGTTGGCAGCAGGAGACCGGGAAATCTGTTCCCCGTTCCCAGGAAAAGAACAGTAGAACCTGAAAGTGGTTGCAGTCAGGATCCCCTCCATCTCTCCCTTCCACAACAGAGGACACATCTGTGAAAGTGTGTCACTTCCGAGGCGGCTTTAATGGGAATACCTTTCAAGTTTTGGGAAAAACGACCTAACACGAATCAGTTAAGAACCCCTCTCCCCTTGAGCCCCATTTGTATTGCCATTTTTCAACCACGCTGACCTCTAGCCCTCTGACGCTTTCATGTAGATTTGAAAAAGGCCAGATACCGAAGCAGAGCGCCCAGGAGGTTCAGGCCAGGTGGCGGGTACCTAGTCTCTAGGCGCCCATCGGCGCAACCTCCTGGCACACCTTTCCCTCAGCCGTTGAAGTCTCGGTGTCCCTTTCTCACTCCCCTCGGCTCTTCCGCTCTTCCCATCGGTATGACACCCTTTCCCCCGCTACTCAGCGGCTCAGTCTGGGATGTGTCTGAGGGGACCCCGTGGGGACAGCGTGGTGAAGGTGCCCAGGCTTGAAGGTGAGGTTATGAGTGGCCCTCAACAGCTCTTCCTCAAACTGCCCGGTGTACACAAAAATGCACTTGACTTTTGCTAAGAGGCCAATCAGGAAAGGGTCCAGAAGGGAAGCGTTTGGAGCCCAAGGGTGGGGCGGGGGGGGGGAAGGCTCCAGCCATAAAGATTAGGAACTCTCTGAACACTTGCCCAGGGATGGCATTTCACTTGTCCTCAGCAGTGAGCGGGAATTAGTAACTGGTATTAGTTAACAGCTGGGGAAGTTCTGAGGTATGGCGGGCAGGCCAGGAAAGGACACGTGGGCAGCCAGGTGAGGCTGTGGGCACATCAGTGACTCTTGTGCGGATGTCCAGCCTAGGCCTACCTGCTGGGCAGCCCTCCCAGGGCACAGATGATAAGTCACACTGAGTGTAGATGACCTGGTCAATCATCATCCTGTCTCTCTCAGGGCAGCCAGACTCGTATCTGGTCACAAACTGACCCTTAGGAGTGCTTCTCCCAGCGAAGTCACGCTGCCATGGAAACGGTGGAACTGTGAGGTCATCACCTGCCAGTGGGGTCACCTACGGAATCTGCGACTTAAAGGGGCAGGCTTCAGGCTCTCTTGTGCAAGAGAGCAGGCTGGAGGCACAGGGGCACCCTACCTCTGGCCCTCACATCTAGCCCCTCCCTATCCATGCCCTAGTCAAGTAGCCACTTCCCGTGGAATGTACCTGTGGGCTGGCTGGCATGGGAGGGCAAGAGACCCTCATTCTGAGATGGGCTTGGAAGGCAAGATGTCAGCCTAAGAGACAGCTATGCTGTTTGGCACCGACCCTACAGATTCCACAGTTGGAAAGGCAGGGATTTGTGTGGACTGGGGAATCAGGGAAGGCTCCTTGGCAGTGGGCCTGAAGGGGAAGTGAAATTGGGACCTATGGAGAGGAGAGGGAAGGCACCCCAGTCGTGTAGAATAAAAGCAAAGACACGTTCTTCTTCACCTTGCCCTGCCCCAAATGTTAATTCATAGAGCCTTCGTGATTTTACAACTAAGAAATCCCCAAAACCAAGAGGTGAAGGGGCCTAGATCACCGAGGCTGTGAAAAAGGTGGTCTGCTCCATGGTAGGGTTTCCCCTTGGGGCTCTGGATGTATAGCTGACAGGAATGTGAGGACCAGCTCATCACATTTCAAAGTGATTCTGCAGCAAGGTGAAGGTTGTGAATGACTTCACAGAGTGGGAATGAGAGCCCATTTTAATATGAATTCAAAAACTCATGACAGAATGACATAACACAGAGTGACCACCTAATCACCGCACCCTTCTCCCTCAGAAAGGTAAAGTGATGACTGTCCAACCACCGTGAAAGGGTACTTGGGCACAGCATCAGCCCAGGTGAGAAACGTCATCAACACTGTAAAGAGGCGTTAGTAAAGACAGTTTATTCCTACTCAGAGGGGGAGGAGTCATTGGAGACCACTTGGGGATACTTGGGAGTTTTCTTGCTTCCACTTCCACCTGGCAGTAGTAACACTCTCCTCCCTCCTCACTTCAGTGGTATCAGAGGAGTTTTAATGGAAAATCAGAATTTTTACCTTCACCCAGCCGTAATGAGGCCATGCCACCATGGTGTTAATGGAGATCACCCGGGAAGCCAGAGCTTCAGCCACTACCCAGCAGTAATGAGGAGCTTCCTCACCACCACCACCACTTTGGGTGGCAACAAAGGCTGAATGGCAGACTTGGTCAGTAATAAGCAATGCTATCCTGTCCAGTGCTGGAGTGGTTTGAGAAAAGGTCAGTTAAAATGAAAAGTTTATGTAAGACCCAGAGTCTCATAAGTTAATACAAAAGTGTCCTCATTTCAATAGAAAATCATTTTTCATACCAAGAGCCAGGAGATTAACAAATTGAATGAAGAAAGATAATCCATGGATTCCAACATTGAAATAACAGACATGTTTGAATTATCTAACAAAATTTTTAAAACAGGCATGGAAGATGGTCTAATGAGCAATTATGAAACCCTTGAAATAGATGAAAATCCATAAATCTCAGCAAAGAAAAAGAAGATATAAAAATAACAAAATGGAAAATAAAAAATAAAGCAACTGAAGAAAAAGCTCAGTGTATGGGCTCAACAGCAGAATGGAAGGGACAGAGGAAAGAATCAGTGAACTGGAAATAGAATAATAGAACTAACCAATCTGAAAAGCAGGAAAAATAGACTGGAAGAAGAAACAAACAGAACCTTGGTGACCTGTGGGAGTATGCTAAAACATTTAACATTAATATCTTAAGGATCCCAGAAGAGAAGAAAGAGACTTGGCTGTCAATGCACTCAAAGAAATAATGGCTGAAAACTTCCCAATTTTGGCAAGAGATATAAACTTACAGATTCAAGAATCTGAGTAAATCACAAAGAGGATAAATCCAAAGAAATCCATACCAGGATGCATAACAGTTGAACTTCTGAAATCTAAAGACAATGGGAAAATCTTGAAAGGAACTAGAGAATATTACTTTACTTATAGGGGAAAATAGATTAAATGACTGCAGATTTCTCATCTTACACCATGGAAGTCAGAAAAAATGGCATTGTATTTTATTTCAAATGCTGAGAAAAAGAATTTTCAGCCCAGAATCCTGTGCCCAGTGAAAATATTCTTCAGTAATGAAGGAGAACATGAAGAGTTCTCAAATCAAAGAAATTTAAGAGAATTTCTTGCCAATTAATTGAGGAAGAATTCATAAATGGTATAAGTTCTCTGAGAGGGTGTTCAGAGAAAAAAGACCCAGGAACGCTTAAACATCCAAGATTGATTCCTTTAAAAATGATACCAAAAAGAAGTTAATTAGAAATAAATTCATATTCGTGAGAAGCAAGGAAAATTCTAGAAAGCTGAAAACACATCTTATTAGGAAAAACTGAGGAAACTAGGGTTAGACCATGTTACATAAATGGCTCTATGTGAGGAAATATTTAGTGGTCATCTTTAAGGATACCTTGAGAAATTTTATATTTTATGATGTAATCCTCAAAAAGTTTTTCCTTGATATAAGTGTGATTTTTCTAACTTACTTAAAAGCAGTCATTTTCTTCTGGTAAAAAGTCTAAGAGAAACAAAATGATGAAGTGATTTGCCTTAAGTACTGTTAAAGCAGCAGAGTGAAGACTAGAATATATCTTGTCACACAACCACTGTACTTTTCATTACCAATGGAGTCACCATGTTTGAGCACCAGGTTTGAGCAGAATCATTGGAAAGAAGCTTAACATGCACCAAGATGGGCTTATATTAGAGAAGAAGATTTGTCCTTTAAGTGACTATTGTGAGAGAATGAATCTGGCCAGACAACTTCTCTAAATGTTTAATACTGGGGTTCTGGGCTTTCAAGACTGTATGAGATATTTTATTTGGATCCAGGAAGAAGAGATGGTCTCTGGAAGAAAGGATCTTTAACTTTTAACATTTTAACATTTCTTTCTGAAGAACATGGGCATTTCTCATACACATTTTTCAGAAAAAAGTCTTAGGCTCTGAGAGGTTAGGTATTTTCAGGGAGGTTCAGTAATTAGTGTAGGTGACAGGCCTAGACTAGGGCCCAGGGTTTGACTCTCAAGCTTTATTCTGTCCACACTGGGATATTGTCACCAGAGTGGTTGATGAAATTCATTTGTATGGCATCTACAGTCCCCATTTCTCCATCCCTGCCAAAGCTCAGGCTTCCCTGTGGGGCAAAGCCTCAGCTTCTTTGAGTCCTGGTCTCTGTAGGGGCTCCATTCTCATCAGGGTCAATGACAAACCTTAGAGAGGGGCCACAGAATCCTTTCTAGAGGCCAGATAGATTGGAAATGTGTGCATTTTGAGTGTAGAAATGTCTAGTCACACAGACTTTTATTGTCTATTTACAGAGTGTAACATACTTGTAACACTATCTTCTCAACCCTTTCCCTAAACACACACATACATACACATGAAAAACTGGGTTTAGATGAACTCTAGTAATTTTAAACTGCAAATTGGCTACTTCTTGCTGTGTCCACATGTGGTGGAATGGACAAGGAGCTTTCTTGGGCAGCTTGTATAGGGCACTATCCCATTCTAGAGGACTCTGCCTACAAGACCTAGTCTTACCTCCCAAAGGCCCCATCTACTAATATTATCACCTTGGGAGTTAGGTTTCAACATATCAGTTTTGGAGGGACATGAACATTTGGACCATAGCAAGGTAATTTAGGGCAAGAGTCACTTCCCCAGCAGTATAATACAAACCTCCAGGTTTACACCCTATTCTAATGACAAGATAATGGGAACAGAGAGGTGAGAGGGAAAAGGAGCCCCTGTTTGGCTGAAGGGTGGTTTATACAAGACACTGATTGAAACATTTCAGTATACAGCACACAAGGCTGCCCAGATCATCTGGCAGGAGATCAACAGGCTCGAGCTGAAATGAAAACCATCTGAAAAGCCAAGAAATATTGCCTGGAGAATTGCATTAGACAGCCTTACGCTCAATGAAGTTTGGTCTTGTCAGTTACTTGCCTTGCCTTTGCCTCAGGAAGACTCTCTTAGATTGGACTTGGCATC